>DWMG01000777.1:0-17523 GCA_018244855.1 Elbella merops
ATTGTTGCCCGGCGCGCGAAGTTCGTGGACGGCGACTAAGTATATTGTCATTTTCAAAATTAGAGTACATTATCCGTACGTGGTTAACTACAACAGAGTCTAAATATAGGTTTTTATGGCGTTTTAGGTGTAAGGAGCACGAATTTATTTGTTGTTTTTTATGATATGAATAGTGCTGTAGTTGTATTATTATTGAAGAATATATGTATTTGTATTTAAAATTAATTTAATAGATTTATATAATCTGCTATCGTCTCATGTTTGGCTCCATCCAAAATTATTTAAATTACTTTTTCCTATTTCTATTATTGCAACACCGTGCAAATTCTCGAATGTTCTCTTAATTCTATTTTATTTTACATCATTATATTAAAGAGGGCATTATATTAAACGAATGCGGTGTTGCCGTTTTTAAAAATAGCACCAAGTTGCTTATCTCAGTGTACAATATTTCTTTATTCTTTTTTATATTTATATACATGGTTATATATGTTTGTTACCATAGTGTTATGGCCAAGTACTGTAGGTAGATACGAAATAATCGCTTGTATACAAAATAAGATTCTTATTAACTTTTTGTTGATACACAAAAAGTGTGGGATCTGGCCTAATTTCTTTTGTTGAAATAAAAAAAAAACCAAATTGGAATACCTCTTAGCCGTTAATTGTTGTTAGGTTACATAATCTGTTGTGACGTTTTGTTCCGTTTCGCGTTCGGCCAGTCTTTGTAGTGTTTTATCCAATTCAATAGAATAAGTAATGATAATACCGTTAACATTTTAAAATCGATAATTAAATACATATTTAATAATTCCAATAACTAACAGCTTTATTTGTTTGCCGTTTAATTTCATATCTTCTGTGTTTTTGGTCAAAGTCACAACTGAATTATTTAATAAGTAGTGTTATTGCATTTTTTTAGTGTAATCTTATTGCATCGATATTTTCGTGTAATTCTCATGTAGCCCGGGCTTAAGTTATAATATTGCAATGTATTATATGATATTTGTTATCTGTAGGCTAATGTGTGACATTAACCAAAAACTCGTGAAGCCAGCAATATTAACTTTAGAGGTGCGTTGATAGAGAGGGCAGGATTGATAATTCATTGATCATTGATGTTATCTACAATTGTGTCATTATAATTCATGAACTAGCACTACATTCAGTCATTCAGCCATTCATTGTAATGCAACAGGATTTAGAAATATATCTTTAAACACAATTTATAGTTTTTAAAAGTTCTATAAAAATTACTGTTATTTTATAACTATATATACTTAACTGATCAATATACTTTAAAGAGTGGAAATGTAATGTTTGACTCTAATCGTGCCCGATGTATAAACGTACCTTATGATAGTGTACCGATGTTGCCAGTTTTTATCAATAGACACCGCTTTCATGCCAGTTTCATGAAAATTGTAAATTCACTTTTGAATATGAAAATTGCCAAAGAATCGAAATGATTGCGAATCGAATGTACTTTGATGTAGAGGGTCGCCGGTTTGTGTATGGTTCGTTTTGATTATATTCTTAAGTTAGAATTAATTTTAGGTTTTAATTACGACAAAAAAAATTAAGTCATTCCGATATTTTTCTAAAAGTAAATGTCATCCGGTGCGTATAACAGCAGATCTGATGTAGTCATTGTAAATGGAGGGGATAAATTGTAAAAAGTATCTTTAGAAATATTATTATTATTATGATAAAAGTAAAAATTTGGATTTAGTGTTACGAAAGTTGATGTTGGGATTTCGATAACGAAAATGGTCGTAAAACGTTGAGAAAAATGAATTTGTTAGACATTAAAATATATTATTATTAGAGATGTGTAAATGGTTTACGATTATTATTATTATTAGTTCGAGAGAAAACACAAAATGGAGGAGGATTACGACGTCGCTCTTGTTACTATTAACGATATGAGAATTTAGTTATAATTTTGCAATTTCAAAATGTGAGTTTTACAATTTTGAAAAAGAAAATATTAAATATGCTCATATAATTAAAGAATTGTTTTATTTAATCCTACCCCTTGTTCTGTGTAAATAATACTAAAATGTTATTTAACGCGGACTGTCACAGAAACGTCAGCGATGACGACTTATTATATTGTCTTCACTACAGTTTATTGGAAATATTTCAATATGAATGAATAGATTTTTAAGTCGAAGTTGCAAACAAAACACCAATCACAACCGTCATCATCATCATCACCTTTACCCTGTTAAAGGAAACCTCAATAAATGCATTCAATACATTTAATCAATGTCGAAGCCCAGGGTTGTCGTGGTCGCTGTGGTGGGTCCGCGTTGGACGGAGAACCGGTCAGGGAATGGGTAGTGGCGTTGCTCGGACATGAGGTAGTGCGTGGCGTTCGTGATGAAGTCCAGGTTGGATGAGGACGCCGTGTAGGAAAACATCGCCGGAAACCGCTCCGTGCCGCACCTTACATTAATAAAATCTTTTTTAAAAAAGATAAAAGAAGAAAGGTAAAAATGAAACTTGCATTAAAATTTTTAATGCGTAGTGTTGCAACATGTTGGTGAAAACTCTGGTGTTGCAAACGTTCATAGGTTACGGTGGATTATGTGGCTGTTTGCGTTTGTCAGCTTATAATATATGTTATAATATATATATATTTAAATACACATTTATATATGTATATGTCTATTATATATATGTATGTATTTGTGTATGTATATATATGTATGTATGTATATTTATGTTTAAGTATGTGTGTATGTATAAGTATATTATATATGTATGCGTATGTATGTGCGCCTACGACATCCTCTCTCCATCACCCAGGGTTGACTGGGAGAGAAGGCCATTAGGCATTAAGTACGCCCTTGTATCCCTGAGTTTAAGGTGTTACAAAAGTTTAAATAAATAAATAAACTAAAAAAAAAAAAAATAAATTTTAATGTAAGTAAATGCAAATGGAGTAAAAAAAAAATTGAAATCAAAATCATCGATTTATTATTAAATTAAATGACGTATGGTGATAGCTTCCTATTTATTGATCAGTATGTCCATTTGCTAGATTGAATTTCTAGACCAAATACATAACATATGGTCTCAATAGCAATATGTTTTATACGTACGTACGTACGTAACTTCACGCCTGCAATCCCCGAAGAGGTAGGCAAAGGAATGCAGAACACTCTCACGTTTCACCGGTTACGTTTACGTCCCACTATAGAATAGGTGAGCCTATTGCCATGCATCGGGCACATATCCAGACTACGAACCACTACTAGAACCCGGGACCTCCCGTTAGGCAGTCGCACTTGCAACCAACACGACCAACGAGGCAATATGTTTTCTTTATTCATATTAAATATATTAAATGCAATAAATATCAACTCACAGTTTCCGTATGCCCCAAGAAGCGAGACCCCAAAGAATACCATCGCTCACTGCCGGCGCGCCGGTATCACGCTGGAAAACATATATTTTCAAAATGTAAATGTGATATTATATTTGGATATAAAACAATATTTTAATGACAGTTACACTCGCATTATTTAGCCCAAACTCGCTTAAAGTAGTAATAACTTCTAAAATCTCTGCAAGGATTCTAAATGGTTGTCTGCCACTACTAATAATACTAAGGAGTCAGCTGTTTTATTCTATTTATAAGTACCTTATAAAGCTACGTACCGTGCATGGAGATCGCCTTCCGGTCTGCGCCAAGCATATAAAGTTTTTGGACACCGTCACACCGAACCTGTTGGTCACATAGTTGCACCACCTGTGGTTCAGTAGCCGAGCGTTGTACACCTGCAGCGTGTCCTGCGTGTTCTCGAATATTCCGTCCCGCTAGTAATATATCTTTAGGTTATTAAAATAACAAGTATTTAATGCTTAATACAAGGGTAGAAGATATGTGTTTTCGAATCTTCTAGCGCGCTAATACCATACGTGTAGCGTCATCTATTAAAATAAGTATTTTACAGTTCTCAATGACAATGATTTATGTTTTGTTTGGTTTGTTGTAAAAAGAGACAAGAAATTTAACAGTAGGTAGTATTATTGTGAGCTTATAAATGAGAATGCTGAATATTAATATTTGTATGTTACGATAAAAATAACGGTACCCGGTCCGAGCCCCAGCTGGTGACCCAAGCGTCTTCGAACGCTGGTATCATACCGCGATTGGGAAGATCCACAGAATGTACACTATCCGAAAACCTGTAAATGTAGTATTCATTAGAAATCCTTAATATGAATTTCTACAATTATATAAAATCGTAGGTCCTAGAAATATTTTAACAAAGCGTAGAACATATGACAATGATTTCATCAAATTAAAAAAAAAAAGATTTTTGTTTTTGGATTTTTAAAAAAAGAAAAGTATAATTTCATGCAATAGATATAGCAGACGTTTATGCAAGACTAATATTAAGTGGTGTACGAAAATAATAAAAATCTATGTTAGTTTGAGCACTAAATTAAATCCTTTCGCAAATCAGTAAATTAAATATACCTAACTTAAAGTACAGGTACGACAAAGAAAAATTGGTTGCACTATTATTAAAATTATGTACTATTATTTGAGTATATTTGCTGTCGTACATTCCATACTTCTATTACTCATTCGTTCATTCGCTCATCCGATATAAGTATTTAGAGTATTTTAATGTGTTGCTACTTCACAAGGAATCAAGGAGTCTCAAGTCACAGATCTCAATATTTCTTGAATCCTGTTCCTTTGGTAGCGACTGGCACATACAGTCAGGGCGGAAGCATTTCGGCATTAAGTTGACCACTAACGTTGCTATTGATTGCGAGTAGAGCTCCATGATTATCAATCGAACTTAACAGAGTTATATCTCACTTTATATTCCTGTCAAGCAGCAGCAAAGCGATGTCGTTGTCTGGTTTCCCCCGAATGGTCCAATTGGGGTGCTTCATCACTTGTTGGATTTTCGCCACCTGGCCTCCCCGGTCCACGTGCACTGAACCCGCTCTGACTTTAAGACGACTGACGTGATCAGATCTGTATAATTTAAATACATTTATATTTAGAACACGTGAGTAAAAATAATGTAGCATCAGGCCTGTAATTCCTTAAAAGGTAGGCAGTGGAGTGTAAGACACTCTCATGTTTCACCAGTTACGTTTACATTGCACAGTGGAATAGGTGGCAAGTCTATTGGCACACACGGGCACAGATACAAAAGTAAGTATATATTTCATAAGCTCAAAATATTCTCTAAGTGATGTGTAGGTAGATATATGCGTAAAAAGCCAACTAGACGATATATTCTGGACACTTTACATATATCCAACATTATATTAAACGTAATTTATATACTGCTGAAACGTGGGACTGTATTACACTCCTCTGTCTACCTCTTCGGGGATTACAGGCGTGATGTTACCTTACATCTTTACTGTATATCCAACTTTTCCTTACTGAACAAATTATACTTTATAGTCAACAGATACCTTAATTATTGTTACATTCCTTGTCTCTCCTGGTAGCGTAATAAATCTGCATATTTTAAGTAATTGGGGTGGGTCAATTTTTTATATTCATAATTCGTAGCTCTAGCAATTAATAATAAGACACTCTTGTGACTGAATTAAAACCATATCTTACACTTGATTCGTGGGGAAACTATAATTACTGCCGACGCGGGAATAAAAGTTGAGATGTATTTTGTGGGAGTCATCCCATCCTCAGATCTGTGAAAGGCTGCAGGCAGAAGCTGGATCCGCAAGCCGAGGACAGGGCGCAATGGCGCTCATAGGGGAGGCCATTGAAATAGGCGAATGATGATGATGATGATGTATTCCGTAGAGTTAACTTAAATGTATTATGTTCTAGCTCTAATATTACCTTAGAAATAAATAGGTAACTCATTTCTGAACTTAACTGCATTACATTTAGTTTTAACCGTAAGGTGGTAATGGTTGGGTTTTAACTGCAATTTCTAGATTCAGGATCTGTTTAGTTCCTTCTCCTCCTTTTGTTAGTCCACTTTGGACGATCTAACTTTCACAAAAATCTAAGTGAACATTCGAAGTAATCTAGAATTGCGTCAAATACGGGGAGAAAAACTGCACTTACTTCCAAACGCAGTTGGCTGTGGTTATAACAAGGCGTGGATTTAGTAATGCGCCCGCGCACCAATGTTCGCCACCTTTTTGTATGGAAACAACGTATGGGTAGTCCTCTATCATGGCCTCCTTACCCGCTATCAACCTCCTGCTCTCTACAGAAAAGGGATCAGAAATTAAACACATGATGTTATTTAAACATTTATTACTGTTTGTCATGATATGTACCTTTCTTTGCGTTACGTCTTTGTTTTTTATTTCGTATCTTTCTTTCCCCGTGTTGGTGTTTCTTTTGAGTGTTCTCTTCTCTTATCTTCGCTCTTTCAGCCCACTTTCCTTTAGAACCATCTCGTGCCCCACTTTTAACTGTATATTTAAGCCGGACAGTTGAAGAATGTGCATTAATTTTAGATGTCCGTTTTCTTTTTTTGTGTCTGTTAATTTTCAAGGAAGATTCTTGTATTTTATGTTGTGATATTTTTGAAGCGTTAGTTTTATCGATTATGGTACTATTCACTTTATTTTTTTTAATGATTCTTACAGTAACATTTTTTAAGTGTCCGAAATCATCTTTGACCGATCTTTTTCTTCTACTCATTGTGAATAAATAATCTGGTAACACTTTTTTGACTCTTATTTTCTGCTCGAAATCCATTTCCGGTTGAAAGAATGGGCTATCCGGTACGCCAAAATTGTTTTGTCGATCGACTATTGCTGGAAACACTGTGTAAGCATCTCTTCTTTCCACACGTTTCTTCAAATGCCATTTTTGCTTTTCACTTGATCGCATCTTCAAAAATTTCCTCGGGTTTAATATTTGGATCTTTTTTAATATTCTCGATTGCGTTTTCAATGGTGGAAGCAAATTATCTTGGCACGATGTAAATGTTATAATTATTTCTAGAGACGTTATTACGAAGAAAAATAATACTATTTTCATCGTTACCAAGTTTGATTGTGAACTTTACCTTCGATATGTTTTATGGTCGTTTTATGTGCTTCCTGATTCATTTCATCAATTGAGCGATAATTTTTTATGTTTATAGCTACAGTTGTTGTGTAACTTTTTTACACTTTAAAAAACGACGAAAAACAGAATTATGCATGTTTTAAGTACGTTAGACAATATTTCGCTACGCGGGTTTTTTTTGTCATTTGTTGAGTAAAATTTTTTTTATTAGTTCCCTGTTCTTAGCGAAGACATTCAAATGCAGTTAACGCCGGTTGGTCTCCATGCTACAATAGTGACTTTGGGTCTAATTCTTTAAGTTCAGATGGCACTCATTTATGTACGTCACCGAAAGTATCCAATGAATTCATTATCATTATCAACCCATTTACTATCTGCTGATCCACGCGGGTATCCTTTCAGAAAGAAAGAGTTAAAGCTATCACGCGAGCTATGTGTGGGTTGCCAGACTTCACACGCTTTATTGAGCTTTATGAAGTAATCTAAAGTGTGCAGGTTTTCTTACCATGTTTTTCTTCACCGTTATAGCAAATGATATTTATTGCTGTAACGAGTAACTGTTCTTTAATAGACAAATGTATAAATGTTATAATTTAATCATTTTTAATGTACAAAATTTTCAGTTGCTTAGAAGTTCTTACACAGAAATGAAAATAGACAATGAGTGGACGAATGGAATAACCGTCAGTCCGAGATCCGTGCACCCTGATGGAGAATAAAATGTTGCAACGGAATCAGTAATCATAGAGAACAAAGGAGTAGTCATATTGATTCTCTTAGACTAGTTCAAGTTCTTCTGCCGAGTGACCTTTGAACAGAAAATATCCCTAGTCCCTTGGTGAAATCTTTTTGTAGGTGGCGAGTTGTACTGCGAGCTGATGGAGAATGTGCTTCGCTGGCGGAGGGCGGGTCAGCCGCACCGCTCGACCGCACTCCCGTATGAAGTACTCCAGTTCGTTCTCCAACTGACCGTCTCCTTGAAATGGAGAACAAAGTAGAGTTATCTAAAAGACTATTTAGTTATCGAAGTGGAGTTGAAATCTAAAGTTTTATGTCTTGCAAATAGATATATAAACATCAACTCTGCATTATATAAGTACATTGCGTAATACAAAAATATTACTACGTTTTCAGTGTAGGCGAAACTTAAACAAATATGTACCCTGTCCCATCCTAGAGTTAGCGGGTTGCAAGCACTTATTAGCAAGTCGCGCTAGCTGCGAGCGTTCCGAGCTGAAGGCTTCGTCCAAATCGAAGAGTTCGAGGGGAGGCGGTGGCGGCTCTCGGAACGTTGGCGCAAACACCTGCATACATTTGAGTGGTCTAAATAACTATGGATAAAGGATAAAAAAATAGCAATTTTAATACTAATAGCGATAATCTTACTCAATAAGAAAAACTAATGAAAAAAACAGAACGTCCAAGAAAACTCTAGTAATGTGTACGAATATATAAAAATTAAATATAAGTAAAAAGAAAATTTAATCTGTATGATAAAAAATGTTTTTGGCATATAGAAATTCCTTCTTGGTATGTCAATAAAGAGATTTTGAAATAATAGTCTGTTTGTTGACTTATCATGTAAAAACTAATGAAATCTTTTTAAATATGTTCTGTGTAGAGATAACTCATTATCGAGAACAAAATAGAGGATACTCATAATGGCAAAAAATAGCGAGCACGCACAGATAAAGGCAATTATACAATTAGAAATAATATTTTTAATGTAATGAACCTCACCGCTAACTGTAGAGGCGGAAAGGGCGTTTCGAACTGCGGCGCGATCAAGCGGAGCGGCTCGTGTTTGAGTCCTAGAGCGTCGTACAGTCCTAGTACCTCTGGAACTGGAATTCATTTACTTATTCATTCACGAGTTTAAAATGAAGTTAATATCATCATCATCATCATCATCATCATCATCATCATCATCATCATCATCATCAGCCTATTCCCGTCCACTGCTGGACATAGGCCCTTCCAATGGCACGCCACTGAGCTCGATCTTCAGCTCTTCGCATCCAACTACGGTTAATAAGTAGGTAACAGAAATCATTTATTTCATGTTCGCGAAGAATGTTCCGGGAATTTTGTCTGAGACGTGTCTCCTCTAGTAATAAGAAAATTTTAAACGAGCAATCATATATGTACCTATATCCTTTAATTTCAATCATAAACATAGGGATACAGTTCACAATGAACTATATCCCTATGCTAACCAAATTAAAAACAGCTAAGCCAAGACGTAACACATAATTAATTTATTATGTACGGAAATTTTATTGTCCGTCATGTGTCGTCAATCTGTAATTTTTACAAAAAATATTGCAACAAGTATTGAGAAAACGGCCGCCTCGATGAAACTTCTAGATTTCTGAACTCGCTTCAAATGAGTTGTAAGTACAAGGTCGACTCACGTTGAGCCAAGTTGAGCGAGAACAGTCTCCAGGTGAAGAGTGCGTGGGGGTGTAGGGGCGCCAGGCGCGGCGGTGGCGCCGTGGCCGGTTCGGGCAGCAGAACTGTGCTCAGCCAAAGAGTATCCCCAAGCGTGCGGTATTCGTTTACCTAGTAGAGAGAGAATCTTAGATATACTAAAACCGTATTCAGATTAAGTTTAAAATGCTTTTCAAGGAAGAGCTTAAGTCAACTTAAGTCTGACAATCAACAGAAACCATTTTTGTTATATAAATTGATCGTAACATTTTTGTCATTGTTGTACTAATTGATGTAATTGATAATAATGATTATTATTATTACCAATAGGTAATTAAATCAATAGTGATCTTACTACTGAGACCGATTACAAGCAACTGAGTCTTTGATTGGTTGAAAACCATGTATTGTAAGGGCAAGGGTCTAAAGTTTTCCAAGTGATGGGATAAAAATAAATATAGGTAGTAGGTACATAGTTTAGAACATTGCCACACACGGCGATCCCAAAGTAGGTAGAGATTGTGTTACGGTTACTAGGTGGCTGATAAACTTACGTAGAAACTTTTTGTTTAGATTTGATAAACAAGCACGTAACAAATGCTTGTGTTCATCGTACAAATATGTAGGTATCTTGGGTGGGAATTGAACCCACGCCCTCGGCCCAACCGTCAGATACCACTGTCCCAATGGGCCTGGCAAATATGCATTTTTTTATTGAACATCACTTACATCGGGGTCTTCAACGTCTACAGGATTGAGGTACAAGTCAATGTTGCCGCCGAGATGGTTGAAGATCATCTCGCGCATGAGGTCATTGCATTCGCTGTCCAGATACTGGTCAGCGAAAAAATGGCCAGATCCAATCACTAACAATTTACCTGAAAAACGAGGAATGCCAGTGATTTGGTCAGACCAGTACCCTTACTAGAGAAGTAGAGTAAAGAATTCATCATATTCAGATATGACAAATGATTTGGCAAGTTTATGTAGGCAACGAAATCTGACCTCCACTTTTGTCTGAGGTGTACATGGCTGCTAGAGGTCTCTTAACTGGGTAACATATGTCGCTGCTGGACAATATTGCTGCAGCCGGTTTTTTGACCGTCAGCGTTGCGCCGTACGGATACACGAAGTTGGGGGTCGGGGGATCTTCCCTGCAATCATAACCGCTTAAAACCTTTTACCACCAAAAGCCACACTGTCCACTCAAGTGAAACCCTTCGCTCGTTTATGTTCAAAGGTGATGCTTAATCAGAATTAGCGAACGAGAAAGACATTGTGTTTTTCCGAACGGGTAGGTAGGGGAATATAATATTCCCACTTTTCAAGAGTTATGTGATACGTCCCATATACTAGAGAGTGAGCCTACAGCCATACATCAGACACAAATTGTTATTCTTGATTGGTCGCTGAATCGCTGCTGCTGTTTATAAAGTAATTTTATGGTAAGTAGGGGAATTGGTAATAATTTAAATACCTACGTACAGAAAATCATCAGATTCGCTGCTATAGTTTGGCATCTTCATGATATGCTTCAGCACGCCGCGGTTTAAAATACCGTTTGAAATGTGGCATTCCTTTGGATGATAGAATTTGTGGTACTTGGCACGAACTACGCAATCTGAAACAACAGACGCTCTCTTTTTGACATCAATAGGTGATGGAGGGGGCATGTCTCGGTTAATAGACGCACAGGATGCTGTCCTGTGCCGTCGTTTGTCGACCTTCAGGTTTTATTATGTAGAAATAGGTTCGCATTTGGCTGCAATTCCACCTGATGGAAAGCGAGATTCAGTCTAGGATGTAGCACGGTCGCCTAGAAAGTTCTTATTCACTGTTATTTTGAATAACTCCAGATTATACGAATCGGGAAAGATGGACGCCGGTAGAGATAAGAGGTAGATGTAGCTAATGTTAAAATATTAAGGATAGTATAGATTGGCGCCGGTTAGACGAGGCTTATTGAACGTAGACTGCGCCTAATGGCATTGGAGTTATAAATGCTGATAAATGGATGTATGAAGATAGATGGTTATTGTAAAAGTTACAATAAGCATATGAACAAATAGACATAGTAATTGACCCCATCAATCCTTTTATCTTCAAAAGTTGATTTACTTTCAAACTAAGGTCCAAAGTCATAATTATTAGTGACTAATCAGGTCAAGTACAGTATGAAAGAATTCAAGAGAGTATAAGAGTCATATACATTGCCGTGACAAATGCCAAAAATAGTGAATATACGAATACCAAATGCAGAAACCTAAACGTGAAAGGTAATTCTTGGAGTTATGAAAATTTTGTAATGATGACTCATCCCATACCATTGTTGACGACTATACCGTACTCTTCCAAAAAGAAGTTAATATTTGTATTCATCCGTTCTTCGCCCCCATCTGTCATCATCACCAACACAGAGTCGCCTCTCTCCACAACAGCTTTAAGGGAAGCAAACTCATCATCCGTGAAAACGTTCTGCGGTCCTGGTATCACCAGAATCTTCACATCTTGCAAAATATTTGGTGACAGCTCTTCTCGGTTGCTGTAGATAATAGCCAATAAAGTTGATAGATTCCTTGCAAGTTTTGCTTCATTGAGAATAATTAATATTTAACTTTGTACCAATATCTTTAATAGCTTTCTTAACTGCAATCGCTCACTTAACTAAGGATTGCACCATATATTGTTTTTAAAAATGCTCGTAATCATTAACGTTTTCTGTACATTTCTCTTCTATAGAAAAGGAAAGTGTTAGCGACCTTTACTAAGTAGATGTATCTCAGTAATAACTATTCAAAAAGTCAGAATTACATTAAATGACAAACGCTATATGTTAAATTGACTTTCTGTAAAATCAAGCTATAATTACTATTTCATAATTCTACGGTAATATTTATGTAAAGGCAACTCACATCATAACCTTCCAAGAGGTTTTCAACTTACGATGAAGTATTTTAAAATTCTCGTTTATCTTAAACAATTCGTTCTTGGACACATCGAACAGTATATTGTTTGCCGAAGACTTCATGATGATGGTTATTTTATAACACAGAGTAACTATGTCTAATAGACAAGTGTAAACAAACAGAATGACGTATTATTTGCAATTGGTAATCCGTTGCTTGGTTACCATAATATGTCATACAAACCTGTCACGTTCCATTTCATAACATTCTACTTTTTTACCGTTCCAGTTTACGCATTCGTCATAATGGAATCAGGGCAGATGACGTCATTGTTATATGGTAACTTCACACTACTTACTGAGTAGACAGGTAGCACCGAATGCCAAATATATTTTACGCTTTCAAATCTGATGTATTTACTTCACATTCATCATCATCATCATCATTATCAGCCTATTCCCGTCCACTGCTGGACATAGGCCTATTTTTTTTTCCTTCATTCACTATCTTTAATATTATTATTCAAGAACGGACCTACAAGTGTTTTCAATTTCTGGTTGCGAGTAAAAACGAGCATGGAAATGGCAAGGATTTGGTATTGGTAAAAAAAGTTGTTCTCAAATAATATATTTTATTTACAACTCGAATATTCGAACTTCCAAATAAATTCATATCACTAGCATATAAGCTATACCTTTTACATCTACAATTATATTTACAATTTCCAATTAACTCAGAAGTATTGCTACAATTTTGTTGGGGTCTTTTAAGACCAACTGTTTTATAACTCGATAAAAATACAACCGGTGTGTAAAAACGGTTTCGGTGTGAAAAGTTTTTTTTAATGCAAAATAAGTGTGACATTATTGGAAAAAAGTGCGTTCAGTTACATAAATAATATTGCGTTTTGTAAAATTATACATTCAAAAATACATTGTTGTGTTGAGAATAATATACACTAAAAGTCTGCAAAAACATAACTTTCTGGGGTGTTTTTTTATTTTTGTTTCTGTTAAAAAAGTCATCAAAACTGCAATACCCCAAAAGGTCAGCCTCTGTTCTGTTATGCAGATTTTTGTTGTCGGTATGTCAGTCAGTAAAAAATTGTACGATTGGACGTAGTTTATCGAAACATATCCAACCAGTATCCATCTGAACAACATAAATATTCTAAAGTTGGATACGAATATGACTGCAAAACTTTTATTGATTGCAAGGTGTCCTAAAGCCTTAATGTATAAGCTTAAAAATTAAAGCATTATTTATACACGTATATATAATACTTTAGTTTATTAATGGTGTGCCTTCTTGCTGAGAGACGTATCCTCAACAACCCAATTGGATACTTTCGGCGAACTATGTTCAATTTATCTAAAAAGTATATATAAAATTAAATGATTATAAGCTCTTTTACTTACAAATTTTAGACAAAAGAAAATTATCTTAGTGTACATATATATTAAAATAAAGATATAATACCTATATTGCAAAGTATCCATGAGTAGGCCATTGCGTGTTTGATACGAAGCCATACAGTTTTATTTATTATTACACAGATAATATTGAACATTATTATTTTGAAGGCGATTCGTCACGAAAATTAAAATTAAATTATTAGACACAGATAAAATACCTGTATATTTGAAATAATGTATACGCTTGTAATTCTCCATAATTAAAAAAAAAACATATTTAGTATTTTTTTTAAATAAAAAGAAAAACGAACAGTTTTTAGTCACATTTTTTTTGCTGTATTTTTCATATATATGTCGATCGTGTCGTATCGCCTTCAAAATAACAAATCCGACAAACAAACGCAGTAATATAACAAAAATAGTTGTGCTATTACACGTGAGGAACAATATACATTGTGTATAGGTTTGATGCAGTCATAGTTAATTTGCAGAGCGACTGTACGTCGATATTTCTACCGTCCTGTTGTCTATGGCAAGCACGAAATATACTCTTTATTTCACTTTTTTGCTATTTGATATGAGACAAATGCTTTTCAAAGGTATATAAGTATATTAGTACAATGCTACTTTTATAGGTGTGTAATTTAAATCAGTACAAAGGCATTAATTGAACATTCAAGGACCCAAATGCTTGGTTTTAATCAGAATCTCATATACAGGGAGTACAAACTGTGGCACAGTTCAGCATCTATCAATATCTTCAGATGGCAATCGAAAAGACGTAAATACAGAAAAAATCTGCTTACTGCATCCAGCAGTCATTACTGAATGCTATACTGCATCCAGCAGTACTTTAACAATTGCTATGCTATATACCATCTACATTGCACATTACAAGGTCCTCTAAAAGTATTTAAAGACAAGATTCTGTCCGTTTTTTATTAAACAAGTTCAATCAGACATTGAATAGTGGGTTCAACAAATTATTAAATAGTCTCCATATGATTTTAAATTACCATAAATAATAGATTTTTTTCAATAGAAATATCAACATACAATTGCAAAAAAATAGGTTAAAAACATTAACTTATATAGAAATCACTACTGATAGTTTCTCATATATGTACGTCGTCTTACAAAATACAATCGTTAAAAAATAATATCAATAAATCTGTACATTGTATAGAATATATAAAACTTACATAGTAGGAATGGAATCAACGCGATCTTTCTAGAATAATTTTCTCTACAATTTGACATATATATTTACAAAAAAAAAAAATTAAAACAAAAAATCATCTACTATTATATTTTTCATCATTTTTGAGCTATCTTTGAGCTTTATAAACTAAATGATAGTATCGATTATTTTATGTATTACAATAACTTGAAGGGGCTCCGAACTAAAACTAATGAAAATGTACTTAAAATGGAGCTTAATTAAAAATAAAACTTTTTTTCAAGTTGATATCTTACTGTTGGTGACTTCCAAGTAGTACAATTAAGCTTCTCAGTGAAGCTTTTACAGTTTTAGTATAATAATGTCACAGTACTAGGATAACAGCGAGCATGTATGAAAGAAGTCATACAACTATCAAGCCGAGTTAGGAGAGAGAGGCTGAACAGGAACATCTCCACGCCCTTATCTTGTGTAAAAGTTTAACATCAATACATACAATTTTTCTATATGTAAAATACCAGGATACCAGAAAATGTAGGGGGCAATTTCCAAGCTGGCTAGTCTGTAGGTTGGTCATTAGGTTGGTCTGTAGGTACATTCATTATGCAGACACACAATGAACGTACCAGGGCCTCAGGATGTTATAAGAAGGTGGAAGGGCCAGCAGGACATGAGCGGGCGCAGCGCGTGTAGGTGTGTGGAGCGGTGGTGTGCAATCATAAGAAGGCCATGTCGAGCGCGTTGTAGAGCGCGGCCAGGTCGGAGTGCGCCGACACGCGCCAGAACGGGTGGTTCTTGGCCTTGGCCGCCGCCTCCTCGTCCTGCCCGTCGCCCACCACCACGTACGTGCAGCGCTCGCCGAACCGCTGCTTTATTTTCTCGAAGCACGTCTCCTTGCCTGCGGACACAACACAATATATCATTCATTTATTTAATTATTTATTGCAATAGAAATATCTTGTACTTTAATTAAGAACATGACATACAAGTAACACTTATAACAGGAAAACAAAAAAGACATCAAATTTAATGCATTTTGTTATGTTGAAATAGGCTCACGTTTGGCTGCAATCTCACCTGATGTAAAGCGAGATGCAGCCTAGGATGTAGCACGCTGGCCTAGAAAGTGCCTATTCATTCTCGTTTTGAATAATTAATGAATATGTCACAGATAAAAAATTTAAAAAACTTTGTCATTGTTTTTAAATTTTTAAGAATAGAGGTATATTGCACTTGGTGCAATGTATTTAATAAGAATAATTAATATTTTTGTATGATGCATAGTATCAAAGGTACCACTGTGTGTGGAGATAAATAAAGTTTAAGATTTTCAACAACTATGATCCCGACATACTTTGTTGTACTCCTGTGCTATTAAAAATATGCTTAACTTATTATCCCTCTTTCAGGTTGGCTTCTCCAAACGACCTTTCCGATGGTGAATTGTATATGGGTACAAATGGAAAAATGTATGGAATGAAATAACATAATATAATAAATGAATATGTATATATATTTTTAGTTGAATCATAATATCAATTCATCGTTCAACATACCGGTTTTAGTGGCGGAGTAAATGTTCTCTATGGGGAAAACTCCACCCAAACCGAACAGCAGGACCTTCGCCAGCGCCGGCACCAGCTGAGTGGTGGTCACCAACACGTTCACACAATTTTCTCTGTAACACATGCACATGTGTAATGCATGCAATCGTCGATGCATGTGTAATGCATGCAATCGAATCGAGGATTTTCAACGTATGTATGTATTAATAAATGTACAGCTAATACTAGTAAATTCACTTAATATTACAAATCCTCTAATTAAGAGCTAATTTATAGCTCTTATTATTTTACCTGATAAATTATAAACAAATCAATCCTTCTTTAGTGAAATAATTTAAACAACAGTTATAATTCTTTACCTAGAATTAATCATATTGAGACACTTGCACGCTAATGTCAGCCAGTTGTCTGTTGCCTGTTCCAACTCTGCCCGCAACTGTAGCCATTGTTCACGTTTAGCCGGTCCCAGGAGACCACCAACACTATAAAATACAAATTCAATCACATTTAAAGACAATTATGCGCAGAATCGTGTACAAAACCATTTCATATATAATTAGATAGAGACTGTGACTTAACAGGAAAACAGCACCATTCACATGTTTCCTTAGAATGATTCTCTTCAATACAACAGCAAGAGATATTTAACGAACAACTAACTATCAATGATTTTGTAATGAAATGCGTGTTGGAAATGGAAATCCGTGTTGAAATGTTAGACTGCATTGTATACTTCTAGACGACTAAATTCTGTACCAGGAAACAATAATAATTCCCTCTGACGGTGATATCAAATTTATCGAGGAGGCAAACCCCAGTTCCTCCAGTTATTAGCAGGGCGGGTAAGTTAGAGAGTACCTGTTGCGGTAGTTGTTGTAGGTGTCCTTGATCTTGCGGTAGCGGAAGGCCAGCTTGCGCATCCAGTCGACGCCGCCGCGCACGCCGGGCGCGCACAGCGCCGCGCCGCCCGCGCCGCCCCCCG
>DWMG01000778.1:0-17522 GCA_018244855.1 Elbella merops
TGTTAAATAATATAAAATCAATAACGCTCGTATAGCAACACTCTACAGTACTCTTGAAATAGAATGAGCAACGTTAAATCTTTGTAATAACTCCAGTAAAGTATTGCAACTTGGAATGCCAGTACTCGAAGCTATGCAGTCGAAACATAACATTCGATGAGGATACTTGACTTGAAAGAACTCCGAACAAAGAGGGCAGAGAATGCTCCCGCCTAAGTTTAAAAATAACTAGAAAGAAGAACGAATGGATCGATGGCAGGGAAAATAATAACATCTTATCGGGGTCAAGTAATGACTTGATGTATCCATCAGGAGAATTTAAAGCATGGTCATAGCCGGTAAAAAATAAATTATTCTCCAAACATTTGCTTAAAAAAATAGTACATATCACATCCATGTAATTATTGAAATTTTATTTCAATTCATTCATGATGTAAAATTGCATAATAAACACAGGTGAAAGTTGTATACATTAGCTTTAACCTATTGTTTCGGTGGAAATGTGTAGGAAAAATGCACGTGGTTAAAGTATATCATTGCGAAGTTACCAAGTATTTACTATATATAATAAGGTATAAAATTTGATCTCCAACCCGCATGCCCAGCGTGGAGATTACGGGCATAAACCCCCCTTTTGTGGGAGGCCTATGTGCAGCAGTGGACTGAGATAGGCTGATGATAAAATTTTAGGTACATAACAGCAAAATTTCCTGACCTACTGAATATAATATTCATCCCCATTTGATCCATTTTAAAATAGGTTTAAATCTTTTCAGAAAAAGCTACGGATTTTATTACACGTACAGAGGTTTAAGATTTTTTACCCCTTTTTATATTCGACCCATTATAATTCCACTGTTGGAATATTGGTTTTCTCTCATATTGAGAGGGTTAAATCTGCCACGCTGGCCAAGTACGGGTTGGCAGACAAACTTTTATGAACCCCTTTTTAAGAATTATAATTAATTCACTTACAACAGAATTTTACATAGTGCTTAATTTAGTAACGATTTATGTACACATTATGTGTATAGTAAAGACACACAATACATGGATTAGATATTTAATTATATCTAAACAAATTGAATGACGTAAATATTGCATTTTATTGTAAAACTAGGAGGCAAAACTTTTTCTAAAATTAAAGTAACCTAAGTTACTGCTTATTACATCAGCTATCTTCCAGCGAAAGTCCCGTTAAAACCGGTCCAATGGTTCCAGAGATAACACAGAACAAACAGATAGATAGACAGTCAGACAGACAGGCAAAAATTGTAAAAAATGTTATTTTGGTATATGTACCGTGTATACATATACTCGTATATGCATTTAGTAAAAAGCGGTTATTTTAATATTACAAACAGACGCTCCAATTTTATTTTTTTGTATGTATACAAAATGAAAAACTAGAAAATATTATAGCAAGAGGGTAGTTCGGTAAACAATGTTTTGTTCTAGAATGACTGGATGCGGCATTTCAAGCAAATTAATTTTGTTCACTATTTCTTATTGTTTACTAACTTTAATGCACCCTGGGACTGTAAAATCGTTAACGATCCTCTTTTTCTTTTACGTCTTTCTATAATTGATATTTGGATCTTGGAGCAAAGATAAAAATAAAATTCTAAAAAGTCAGTTGTTACGACAAAATTTTGTAAATACGTTTATGCATAACATTATTAAAACAAAATGTAACAGCGCAAAGTAGACTTAGCAATGATGTAACGAACAAGCGAACCTTAAAAGAGAACTTATATTTTTATATGGATACTTTATGATTTATATTTTAGTGCTGTTGATTATGGGATTTACACTGAATCGACCGTTTCTAATTGCAGCTGGCCGCAAAGTAGCCTTGTGCAACTGGGACTACAAACATCTAGTTGTGGTCCCATTAAATCGGATTTACAAGAAGACCCTCGAAAAGTCACATGAACAAGGCAATGTTAAGTAAAGTCTCTCCAAAAAATAGTTTTGTAATGTCTCAAAAATCTTTTTGTTCAGCCGTTCATGCAAAATAAAAACGATACTAAAGATACGAGTAAATGATAAATAGAATTAAATTGATTGAATAAAATTTCCAATTTATGTATCAATAATTTTAAAATGTGTCGGTCCCCGGAACTAATAAATCTTGATATTTTTATCTCGGGGCTCGGAGGGAGGATGCACGCTACGATATGATTCGTATGGATTTCAGATGCATTAAAATGGACGAGGAAAACGCGCTGATTCATATTAATAACTCGTGATAGCGTGTTACCGCAATTTATTATTACTGCAATAATATTTGACAACGCTAATTCTGTAATCAGCGGGATAATTAAACGGGAAGGTAAGTCATAAACAGCGGACGTTATCTAAAGTGCGGCACCGACCGCCGGCGGCACTGGTTCTATTGTTAATCCTTTCAACACAAAAATAGGGAAATGGAAAGGAAAAAGAATTTGAATAAAGCGGACTCACAATGGCCGCCGCCATATTTTTACAATCTTTTAAAAAAGCCCCATTGTCCGCCCTGACAGCGCATTAAGTACATAACATAAGACAAGTGTTCGCTCCTCCGAGATCGTTGTTCCTTTTAATTCACGTTTTCACCATAAATAGGCTATTGTTGAGAAATCCTAAACTTCTATTATGGCAGCAAAATGGCGTTTGATTAACGGTGTAATAAAATTCTAACCGAATCTATTATTTTAGTGCTGCTAACCTAAGAGTGTTTGAAGATATGCTTCAAAAAGCAAAATCTATTTTCAGTAATATTAAGAACTATTGACTAATATTTTCGAAATAGATAATTTTACCATAATCTATCGTCTATTACGACTATCGTCCAATTTCTATAAAAGGCTGAATTACCCTAAATTAGAATCATTTAGCGGCAGGTATCGAAACATAAAAACGTCAAGAGAATAGGGTAGTCACGCTTGGCCCGTGGGGCGCCGTGGCTAACAATGCGGGCACGTGGAGTGCTAATATGCAAGCGCCGCAGTCTGTTTGAAGTAAAACATACTGAAAAATAAAAAATGTAAAAACGGGAGCGGACAAATTTTTATTCACTTCTATGCGTGTGAACGGGATATAAAACATTTTTTCCGGTTTTTTTTTCGTATGGCTGAAGTTATTGTTTCTATAAATACATATGTATGTCCATTCGACAAGATTTGAGCTCCCAGTATTTCTGGACGAACAGAATATATTGTTGTCTACCTGTAATAACGATGTCTTCGCATCCTGTTAAGACGCTAGAATTAAAACCTTTACTTAATTTTAAGTTCATTATTAGGCCTTTAAATATGTCACTTACTGATTTAATAACAATGATTCTGTAGCTTCAACGTGTATTTTATAAACTTAATATAAAAAGAAAGTGATTAATGTAAAAGGAGCACGCCAAGTATTTAAACATTCAGATATTTGGCGCTCGGTGCCCACTGCTTACGCCGTAAGGGACATGCAGTGACGATGTATGATTAATTTGAACATAACTTTTTTTAAACGTTTAATCTATGTAACATGTAGTACCCGTCATGTGTTGTGTTTATTTAAGGTTACATGAATTTTCTATAGTACAATATATGGGTTTTTTAAAGGGTCTCTTGACAATTATGAACTGGAAACAACGCCTGAAAGACCGCATTGGCGCTCGTCACCCATTGCCCGTGCACGCTGCAGCACTGAACAACAAAGAACGTGAAAAAGATTTTTTTTTTTCAAACAAAATATCTCTGAAAAAACACAATGAAGCTATGCTGGAAGTCGGTAGAACTTTATTTTTTCGTTTATCGCGACCTACACGAACGCATAATGAACGGTCTGCTCGCCAAGTTACTGAGCGCGCGGACAGCGGCCTGCACCGCCCTGACACAGCTGTCCACATTACTGGCGCATTATTTATTCGCTCAAAGTGCTGTTTGTGATGCAAAACAGGTGATCGTTAAAAAATAACAAAGCTGCTGGCTTCTTTTAAGGCTATTGGAGCTTTATCCGTCTGCTTTTATCATTTGTTATGTGTCCTGCAATTTTAAAAACATTGTGCAAAAAAACAGGTAAACGATATAACATATACATATTCCAAGCACGCAGCTCAGTTTGCACTCTTCGTAATATGTTCCAAGCAAAAACGACGAATCGCACATTTTCTTTGTGCAATGATATAAAAATGAAATGTTTCTGAAATGTACGGGTATGTATAGACCGACGCGTTACAATAACAGTACAAAAGTACCTACAACAGAATAGCCGAAGAGACAACAATTCCAAAAATTTCTCCGAGTAACTCACAAGTGCTTACAAGGATAACACTGCAATTTTCAAAAACGAACTATACCTACCTATTATTTTTTGTAGCAGCGCTTAATTAAAGTATAATATATGAAGATAAAACAATTCTTGGAAAATAAATAATAGTAATTCGTGATGAAAGGAAACGCATGTTTTATTTTTTTGTTTTTTACATTGATGTATTTTAAATTAACCCTCGGTGACAAAGAAAAATAACGAGGACATGCGTATTAAGATATAGGAAACTTTTTTGTTATTATTATACGATCACGCTAGGTCCCTTACAGGGTAACCAGACAGTAACGAGTGCATACTAAACTTACAATTATGTTCAAACAAAATAACAGCCATATTTATGTTGAAGAAGAACAATTTTATATACGTGAATTAGTTCAACGTCTTTGCGAGATGTCCTTGGAAATCAACAATAAATCCGTGATCGGTATTTCTCATCTCTTGGACGTGACGTCCCAAAATAAAAGTTATTTATATCGTATTGAAATCATATAGAGTAAATACAAGTTGTATCGTCCAAACACTCGTACGTAATTGAAGAAAACGTCACTGATAAAGAAAAGAGATGGAGGTGAGCAGGGACTTTTTCATTTAACACTACGCACGCCAACGGCTGACAAACGGTCAATTTATTGGGGATAACGGCGCCTGTAGGATCGCTGGTACATTTTGCAAACTGTTGTACAACGTACTTGCTCGTTATTTATACGACTCAATTACTGGAGTTAATTATGTTGAAGTGGAATAATATGAATATGTAGTTTCTGTTTTTCGTATCAACTAACCGACGTAGTCTGACGCGCTGGAAATCTTACTAACTAGAAGCGGCTCGAGAACATCTGGATTATCAGAGCGGCGAGTACGATCACAAGCTTTGAAACGTATACGTTATAGCGTTCAAGTTAATGTCCACACCGTATGTTGCTAAGAAAGTAAACGCGCTTTGATTCGACACTATACGAACGTACAAATGTATCATAAATATGTGTTCGCTTTTATCAAGTTATTCAAAGCTTTCAGCAATGATTATATGTACAAAGAAGAAAGAGGACCAGTACAGACTTTAATACAACATGGCGGCCGAATTAATTAGTTACAAATTTTTACATCATCATCGTCAGCGTATCTCAGTCCACTGCTGGACATAGGCCTCCCCAAAAGGGGGTTTATGCCAGTAATCACCACGCTGGGCGTGGGGGTTGGAGATCGCAGAGCACGGCTTTTCGCACCGCCGACGACGGATTTTTTATAAGCTAATTATAGATATATCATTAGCTATCAAATAAAAATAATAAACGGTAACTAATCATTTCAGCTACTCATTGTTAACTGAAATATTTTTTACATTTGCAATGATGCTTTTTTAATAATCTATACCAATACAAGATTTCAATCTATGGAAATGAGACCTTTATCAGCAGTGTTCATGATGCTGTACTATCTGTTCCGAGTGAAAAATATAGATAAAGCAAAAGCTAATAAAGCGGTGGAGGTCAGCGGGTGAGTTTTTTTCATTTAGCGCAACGCATGGCAACGTGTAATGAACGGTCCATTGGGCGGAAGTAACGGCGCACTTGCCGCGGCGCGCGCCTCCCGAACAGTTGTTCGCGTTACTTGCGCATAATTTATTCGCGAGAAATACTTCGCCACACACGGCAAGCAGCTCGCGGTTCGAGCGACTGCCTTGCTTCTGACACTAATAATATATGTACCAACATAACAAGCTGGTATAATTGGCAAATAAATTTAATAGTACAACGTTTTATATATTTTTTTATTTAATCTATTGCGTTATCTTTATAGCAAGGCTAACAAATTTACTGTAAAAGGGATTCTACATATTATGTTAGTCAACCCCAGGGCGGATGATGATAACATATGCCAGGTGTGAATTTAATATATATGTAAACATTACTAAACAGACAGGATAAATTACACTATATCGTTGTATGTGCTTGACTTTGTTACCTGCGATAGATATTAATATTGTATACAGGTCTTCAAGATTTTGACTTGAGATATCGAGGTTAGATGCTCTCTGTTTACCCCGCAAGAAACTTGACATGGTGATAAAATATTGATCATACTAAATTGATTCGAGAGGATTAAAACATTACATTCGTACTGAAGAATGGTAAGTTAACATAGATAAATGGTTTCGCTTTTTCCGTACTCGTAACGTACCAGCGGCGGTAGAAGGATTTCCATTAAAACGCGCCATTGTTTGCACATCACATCGTCTTTACAATTACAACCGCTTCAGTGCACTAAATGAACTGCAAGATTAAGCCGCATCATTATGAACAGCATGCTACTCGATAATAATATTATGCAAATGAAAATTGAGAGAGCAGGATGGAAACTGGGTTGTGCGAACTCGAGACAAAACAGAACTCCAAAGCACGGTATGAAAGACATCATGACACACTTGTACCGTAGTTTGAAACGAACTTGCTTTAGAAAATTATTATGAAAAGTAAAAATATGTTGGAATTTGCATTTTGGGTGAATATATGTATGTCATATTTATTATCCTTGCATGTAATTATTTGCGTCTGAAATACAATGGTTTTCATGTTAAACGATTTTTTTCAGATTGGCTACTCCAAATTTGAAATTAATTTGCCTTTCATAACTAAGGTTGAATAATTTCATGAATAAGTGATATATAACATTATATGTATATACATATAAAGGTATTTAGAACATTTCGTGAAAATTTTTATATTCAAACTTAAGGAGGACTATGGACGTGAATATAAAGCTGTGTTATTTGCTGGTATCAAATATAGGTAATTGAATAGGTACTAAAATATTCTCCTAATAACTGTTGCAATAAGAATATCTAACAGGAGTTGGGATGGGATAAAAAATTCGTGAGTGCTCTGCTTTTTTCATTGTGACATTTTATTCAACAACCTATTTAGTAGCGTAAGTAACGACGGAGGCCAGGCGGAGCTCGAGCTCGCGTAAGCCTCGAGTCGGCAGCTAAGGTTGTATGCATCGAACTATTATGCTCTACGTAGAGCAGTTAGCAGACAACAATATTTGAGCGGCCGTTAGCGCGGCAGCGCGCGAGCGAGCTAATGAGTACGTCGGGGTCTCGACGCGTGCCGGTACATATTTGTTTATTTGGTGTGTTGCATTAAATATAATGAACAAAAACTCTAACACAACACCACCTAATTACCAGTTTCCGGTTTTCATCAAAGATTACATACGATATCATCAACCTTACTATTATTGTTATGTTACGCTGATAATTTTCGCTAAATCTCCAAACGTATTACCAACTGAGCATAAATATACGCATTACGTAGAGAGATTACATAGTAAGGGGCATAGCGTGTCTTATAATATGGATCACGTATTCGTCACGACTTTGTATCTGCAGAGAAATTAAAACAGAATACTAATTGTTTTCTCTAACCTGTCCATTCATTGTACATTTGGAGCAGAATGTAAAAGTCCTTCCGCGTCACCCGCGGGCGCGCGTTCTGCTCAAAACCGCGTACATTCATCCACACGTATGTAGGTACTAAACGTTCGTGACCGATTACAAGCTGTTCCATTAATACTGTATACTATGCTCAACACTTTATTAAATAGGCCGTGTTTTTTCGTTAATTGTGACCATATTTTCGGGTAATGCCGAGCTATGCGCGAGCGATAAAAGCAAAAGCTCGTTCGTACTGTAATTAAAGGAGGTTTATTGTTCACCTGTGCTTCGGAGCGTTGTTTAGAATATATGTATGTAAACGGTAATGACTTTTATGTGGGCACTTCGAAATTTTACGTTCCACCGCGTAGTCGCGGTTGTGGGGGCATTTTATAAAGTTTCGAAAAGAAATGGGGCGCATTTGTATACAGAAATATTGCGTATAAATTTGAAATAATTTAGACTGTCAAAATTATTTAACATTTACATATTTAGGTCTCTCGATCTTTAAGAAGCCTGTAACAAAAACTCGCGTTGGAGCTAACCTTCACAACCGTCAACATAATATTGTTGTTATGGCATGGTCATTATGTTCTACTAAGTGGTCCCCAAGCCCACACAGAACTTAGTTTTACTGGTATGAAGTACTTGTAAATCATTGATTGATGATAATAGGTGTCTACCATATATTTTTCATCATCACCACGGTTGAGTTATAGAACATTAGCCTTGGAATGAGGTCTACGCGTCGTTTATAATGATGAGATGTTAATTAAAGCGTATTATTTATTTCACTGATTTTGTTACAAACGAGAACGATGTCGGCCATTTCAATACACTACTTGTTTCATATTTCATTCATACTTAATCTATATGAAAGGTCATACAAAAAACGATAGTTATTACTGAGTTATTACGAACCCACTGAAGAAATTCAATTTGTTGGAACAATTCCTGCGAAGATCTTATTGATAGTTTCAGTGCTCTCATCCTTTGCCATTTGGTTCCATTATACGTTTTTCCGCTAGAGCTGGCAGACAGATAATTGTCTTACACAAAAGACTCTACAAGCTTCACAGAGAAAGGAACTAGATTACTCAGAATCCACAATTCTCAGCCTGAAGGCAACAGCGTCATAAGGATATAACTGCTGGAATAGTATTAAGAAGAAACAGATATTGGAATGATCTAGAGGTAGTTTTAAAAGTTGTTAATGACGTAATGTAATCTAACGTGAATACTATCAGATTTTATTAACATTATTCGTTACTTATTTTACTGATAGTACTTACAGATACTTATAAAAACGGAACCAAAATAAACAATTTCCATTTTTAACTTTCTAAGACAACGACGTTTCTAAGGTCGGTCAGTACAGTAACAGTGTACAATAACTCTAATAATAATGCTATAACGCGTTTTATAACATAACAATGTGTTTTGAAAGTTATAGCATATTTATAACGTCCTAGAGCACGTATCGTTTAACAATTACGGCGCACTTCGCATATTATACGAGTACTTCGCAGTAGTGAACTAGGCACCTCACTATGATGACGTGGTAACGAGATAAGTAAGCGAAGAAGGCGACAACGATAGTATTGTTAGTCAGAGTTAGATAGAGAGACGAGAAGCGTATTCCCTGCAGGTGACAAGTTGATTTCTGCGGGCTGTATTTCATGCAAAAGTTAAACTTACGTGTATATGGTACACATAATTACATATAATTGCAATCGATATTGATTTTTTTATAATTAATGAAAGTCGTATATCTAAGCATCGTATCCTTAATATTTTTGTTATAATTTCAGTTATATTTTAGACACGCTAATTTCATTTGGTTCCGTCTCATATTTTTTGCTGCAACGTGGAGACAATTGTGTTATATAAAAGACAAGAACGATCTTCACAAAGGAAAAGACTAGATTACAGGATTTGTAAAATTTCCCTTCTAAAAATAGTAACAGTCTTATAGTTATACTAAAGCAGAATTATGAATATGGCCACAATTATTTAAAAATAAAAAACAATGAACAACAAAAGTCCTTACATATATGACAAGAACAAAAGTAAAATCTAGAGAAACAATGTTCTCCGCTAATGACATAAGTCTTTATTAACAGAGAAGGCACAACTAACGACTGAGCCTGAAGCAATTTTGAAACGTATGTTACATAAATTACTTTTTTAAAGTAACGTACTATCTAAGTACCAAAATAGTTTTTTGTGTTGAGCTTTAAGCTACATTCGAGCTTGGACTGCGTACTCATACTGCTAAGAACTTCATCAGCCACTTTTTGTCGTTACAAACAAGAGATGTTTTTGAGAAAAATGACGCAACTTAAGTCTGAATGCGAGATAATGTAACGGAAAGATGATTCCCTTTTTTCTGAAAAGACATTTGCGCATGATGCCCATCTACGCGTCTACTGACATTATCAGCCGCACCATATTTACACATATTATTGTATTCTGAAAGCTTTCCCCGTAAATATCTTTGTTATATTTACACATACTGAGTATGAGTTTCATAAAAATCTCTCATGGATTATAATGATACTTTTCGTTGATCCTTTACATATGTTTGCTTGGCGATCTAACAAATACATTTATGTCTATCTGCGTGTGGGTTATGTAAGGCGATGGAGGCGGTAATTAAAAAGTTCAACATGTTTTGAGAAGTATAATTTAGCCGCATGGATTGCAAAACAGTCTACGTACATTGTATATTGAACACAGAGGGACAGAATAGGAGACTACGCAGAAGAAAATACTAAGGTATGCGGAAGAGTAAGAAAGGTCAGAAAGTAGGCATATGGCTAAGAACAATAAGGCCTGCTCTTAACGGGAGCTAAGAGCGGCGACGGCGCGATGCGCCCGCGCAGTATAGCTAGCTACAGCACACTATGGCCGGCTGATGCCAACTGGTCTAGTTTTCTCTAATGTTTTTGTGCATGTGCATGTGTCTAATGAAAGGGTTTTCAGTGAGGACGTAAACATAAATACATAATAAAATAATATCTTCTAAACTTATCGAGCATCTTGACACATTTGAAAATTCGTATAAAATTTCCTTAAAATATTAACACAAATCTTATTTTAAAGAATAACCGTGAGTAATGAAACAGACGATAAATATACATATGTGTACAATGTAACACTACCAAAAATATAAATTCGAAATGTAAATCCAAAATTAATCCGCCGACAAATAATCCGACACTAAGTATGAACATCCAAATTAAGCCTCCAGCGGTGGGGTCCGATGTTCCAATCCCTGACACGCTTTAATGACTCCACAGAGTTATGGGTATTTTAAATTAAACATTCACCACAACTATGAAGGCATATAACATGGCAACACGCCCGTATTTCCCCGAAGGGATTCGCAGATGTGTGTGGTATTCTCCAACGATCCATCAGTTACGTCCTAGTTAGAATAGGGGGTTAGTCTACTGAGGAATACAGCACAAAAAAACGTGTACGTCTGAATTCTCTACAATATTTTATGATCCTGAAACAGAATATAGTTGATGATGAGGATACATAAACGACAAAACATAAGGAAAGAAAAAAAAAACCAAACGCGGATATCATGTAGGTATCACACGTGAACTGATAATAGGAAACAAGATGAAGGATGTGTTACCCATTCTATCAAACACGCAAAATGTTCTCTCATTTACAACCAGCACCGCGTCAGCGCCGAGCTATTGTGTTGTGTGGAACACGTCGGGATTTGCTTCTAGCAAGTTCACCGTATCTGATACTTACTCGTGTAGTTAAGTCCAAATACACAAACGTAACAAGGTTTTAACATAAAACTTATCACCTATGCCAGCAAACACTACTTGAAGATAACTGTACAAAGAAACTTACGCAGCAAGAAATACTTGAATTTTTGAAGAAAGAAAGATATTAATAATATTTTGAAGAAGAAAACATATTAATATAAGTAGATGCTCTCTTCTACCCCCTAAGATGCTGACGTGACGATATGAGACTATATAAAAAATCATAACACTGTCAAATTCATTGTACAATTAACAAAGTATGCAAAAGAGGATATAAGTAATTGTTTCAAGATCACATTTTCTAAAAACAATTGAAGCTATATTATAATGTATTCTGTATACAAACCTAGGCTCAAAATGAAAACTGCCATGATAAAAAGTAGGACACGTAAGTAACGTGAGACTACTAACTTTATTAACCAGTGTTGAGCTCTCTCTGGGCATGCAGGTTACACCAGCAACTGCACCAATGTACTTTAACCATAAAGGACTTTAGTGATCAATCTACTCGCATATACAGATAGTTTTTGAACATCTTTAACGCTTCTAAATGACCGGACGAGTGATTATAGAAGTGATGCATCTTCCAATGGAAACGATCGTAAAACTTATTAGCATCAGTACTGAACATTTGTTAATAGTTGGCTTTTATTCTTTAATCTTGTAGCGGCTGCAGAACTCTTCAAATAGCATTATTACTGCGGGTATAACAAAGTCAACATTCCCTTAAAAAACAAAGAAAATACTGCCAGCTTTCAAAACTTTGCCACCATACCATATCATCATGGTGACTTCACCCCTAATTTAATGCTAAAATACTTGTACACTCGGATATCGACAGCGTCCATTACAGAGCTCCATAGACATTAAATGCGGTGCATTTTGGCTGTACGTATGAATAACTTTGTATAAATATTGCACAAAGGAAACAAGCCAAGTCTACGAACAAGCCTTAAGGCATGCAATTTCATAATAACTTCCCTACACATACATATATCTGTAATGTATTACGGACCATGCGCCTCGTAAGTAAATTTATTTTATGTTACAGATTCTAGTTATCTTCCTGATATATTATTATTATTATAGGTTCGAGAGATGTCTGATAATATATTCGATGTATTACGAGATTCTGAATACAGCGCAGAGTATTTTTAATAGCCGCTAGAATTATAAATTTACATATACCTCCTTATAATTTTGTCCTCGCTCATCTTAGAAATCGTTCGCTCTCTAACTCGGGAATAGAGGATAAAAGTCGATATTTAAACTTTTATTAAAGCGAAATCGTCACTAACAATAACCCATTTTCGATAGAATCACTCGTTTTGAAATCAAATTGATATATTTTTTAAAATATTTGATCACAGATAAAATCCATGTCAAGTCAGTTTGCCACGAATAACTGTATGCTCTTTCTATTGTGCAAAATATTCATTTTGCGAGATGCCTTACTGTTCGGAATAAATGAGACTTCGCTTTGCAGACCAATGTAGGCACAAAAAGTTGTTGCAGAAGTGAATGCAGACAGTTTCAGGGCACTGCAACATGGGAAAAAAGCGGGGACTGACTTTGTAACCTATTGCCAAGCTACGGTTGACTAATTGTGTCGCGGTAACGGTACCTAAATGAAAAATTTATTATTATTATTATTTATATCAACATTTTCTTTATTATTATTATTATTGCTAGTCATCATCATCCTCCGAGCGTTTCTCCCGGTTACGTCGTCACACATTATTATTGCTAGTATTGGTAGCAAAAACATTGTAAGAAACTAGAATTTTTGTGATTCAGAGTGATACAGATTATTTCTTTGTTATAATACTTTATGCAATGAAAGTATCTGTTAGCGCCAAAGGTATACGTAGCAGTTAATACGTGTAATAAACTATACTTAACGACCAGTAGTAGTTTCTGTCCTCCAACAGATAGCTCTTCACGAAATCAATTGCTAGTTAAACGTAATAGTAGGCAGAAAACCTCGAAAGGCGCAGATGCAGTCACTACCAGAGTCTGTATTGCGACATGTAATAAAAAATAATTTCTTTACAGACCAAAGTTGGAATAAAATTTTATTATTCATATATATTTTAGTATTTGCATCATATCCATTACCGACTGTGGAATATGTAAATGTAGCCTCACAACATTCTCCTGTATCAAGTGTATGCTATCTGTCTTGTGTTGTTAATTGTGTATTGAAACCGAACTAACGTTGTCAATATTTGGCATAGACAAGATATAATATTCAAGCTGACCAACGCAACTTATAAGTAATCATTAATAAACCTATACCCTCCACGGGGCCCACTGGAGTGGTGTCTGTGTCTCTGTAATTAACGTGTGGCACCAAAGGCCTCACCACAGGATCGTATTACACGTATTCCGTTAACATGCAAAACGACCATTTAGAGACTCAGACCGCTACCCGTTGCGAGTACTCGTAAGCAACCACTTTGGGGACATGCGATTGAATCCAGGAACACTAACACCCAAGTTCATTTCACATTCAAACCTTTGTGCGTCCGGACTTCTAAGTGCTGTTGGTGAACTGTTAATTTATATTATTTGTGCTAATACCAGATTTCTTCCTAACACTCCTTACGTTCAACTTAAGATTGGACTTTATCTTTCTGCAGAATTTACTGAAGTTTAAGGCTCATTTCATGCCGCTGCTTCGCACGGATTGACGACTACTCATCGTGCCTCATGAAGTAGGGAAGTGTTTGGAAAATGATTGAGCCAGACACTTAAAGCCGTATAAAAGTACGCTACGAGACTTATATATAAAAAAGAAAACCATATTTTTCTTAATTATTCTGCTTCTTCGTGCAGACTTTTCTCATCCTGGGGTCGGTTTCATCGCATGAGATTTTCTTAATTTGCCTTATATTTCTTTCTTTTCTCTTTAGAACACTAAAAGTAACCATAATGTATAATTATTATATAATCGAACTTCAATCACAAAAAACAAGACAAAGCTTTAATAGTAGTCGAATTAATAAAATATAAAAAAATACGGTGTTTGTCTCCTTTCGTTCGTTCTCTCATGTGAAACATATTACTGTACTTTAATGTGATTTTTCTGACATAATCAGCTAGGTAGATATCGTATCATTTAAATTTACAAGTCCACAGATGGTACTGTAGCAGGCAATGACTTTATCAATATGTCATTTCATCGATAGTTTATGAGTAGATTTTATTGTTAAACGTTATTCGCTCTACAAAAACGTCCGTGCAATTTCATATAATGTTATGTGTACCTCAGGCATGTCAAGTTTCAATAAAATCGGTTCAAAAGTTAGGTAGAACAGGGACAGTTATTGCTGCATTGAAAATGAATACGATATTTTGTACTAATTAATTATATTCTTAATAATACACTAACTTTCTATTTTGATAGATAAAGTTGTTATATTCGGTTCTAGATTTTAATATTTTGATGTATAGCGCATTTTGATGTATAGCGCAGTGTGGCGAATAGTGGTTGGTTTAATAAATAAACTAAGAGATTCTTACAACCCTTACGAAATTCAAATAGTCATTTTCATCATCTCCTATAGTTTTGATTTGATTAGAAACATATTCTGTATATCGTCCACTTACCGAATTATTTTAACTGGACATAATTTTTTTACAGTTTAAATTGCAATAACCCTATATTAAGTTCACAGTCGTCCAAAATCAACTGATCAAATAGCAATACAGTGCAGTGAATGCGTCAGTGCATCGGTAAAGAAATACCTAAGTATAGAGGTGATGCCTATATTGTGGAGCCCCGACAAAGGCCGCCCGTGGTGTGTACGGAGTGAACAGCGTCAATAGAATATCGAATGCCGACATTCATTCTTCCGTTGCAATGCACAGCGAAGGTTATATGCGCATTGTTTCACCGATCGCGCCTATCGAACAATCGTCACAAATTTCTCGTTTCCAATTCAAATCCACACCGCATCACATATCGCTTTCATACCTGCCTTTATCCTATTGCACAGTTTTTGCGAAATAACAGCATAACAAAATGTCATATTGCAGTTCTCCTTTTAAATGCAACAATGCACGTGCAGATCAATTTTTAGCATATATTTGATTTACTTTTTATTAAAATTCATTGGTAGCCTAGAATATAAAATGTTGAATTTTTATTGAGAACAATAGTACGCAGTCTAAAGTTGTGAAGTTGCGGAACTCATCAGAACGGAGACAGTAAAAGTTGTTCAGCAGAACGTAATGCAAATGACACTTACGCGTACAAGACGTGGGCTCGTCGCTCTTGTCTCCGCAGTCGTTCTCCCCGTTGCAGTATTTGTCTAGCGATATACACTGGCCCGTATCACACAGCAGTTCACTCAACCTACAAGAACTCGTATCCACGTTCCTCGCGAACTTAGCCGTCTTCACCGGCGCGCTCGCCTCCGACTCTAAACTATCCTCATTAGCGAACTCATCACTCAAATCCTGGGGGCTACACAGTTTTAAGCACAGCAACACTATAATGAACAGAAAAGTTCTATTGCCCGTAATCTCATGGAACGTTGTTTGGAAACACATTTTCGCTACTCTACGGTTCGGTCACGTGGTGTTTGTCACAACATTTTATTATCTCGGCCCACCCTCTCTTCTCGCTCCGGATCTGTAACAAATGAACACTGTATCAGTTTTGAAATAAAACAAACAAACAGAATCAAACATTATGTTGTATGTGAAACATTACACCGTAGCAGGGCGCGTTGTGGCGATTGTAAACACATCAATTAAACACGAATAAATTTACACACATCAAATTATGCTTTTCACGCACAGGGACGACGATTAAATTCTTTGACTGTTAGATACAATTTAATGATTTATTCAAACGATTACTGACGTATAATAAAAAATACGATTACCATTATTACCGAGATTACAGATTCAAATTTGTTTAACTAAAACAGTTATGTGGAGTTGGAAAAACGTAAATCATTTTTTCTAGGCACGTATCGAATAGATCGACCTAAAAGTTTTCTATCTAAGAGCTAGACTTTTCTATCAGTTCCAACTTTATTTGTTATATTACTTCGGATCGAAATAAACACTGTACCCTTTTTACAACAATTTGATTATTTTTACTTCTATACCTTATCTAAGTTTCATCACACAATTCTAGTCGTATGTATAGGACTGAATGAAATCAGGTTTTCTCCTAGCAGACTTCATATCAGAGGTTTCTGTACAATCATATTGTTAAATTCGTATGATGCAATGTTGCTTACATTACATTATCAGCCTACTCCCGTCCACTGCTGCACATAAGCCTCTCCAATAGCACGCCACTAAGCTCGATCTTCAGCTCTTCGCATCCAATGTTGCATAGGAACCAACAATTAGATAGGTGCTTACTGACGGAGGACATTAAGCCACATGTTTTCTTATACGTTTACAATAAACAACGATTGCTTAAAAGTTTCTCATAGTTGATTCGGATCAATCCTCATACAATCCGCACTCGAGTAAAATGGGGTAGTGTGTACCATACCTATCCCTTTTCGATAAAAACCTGTATCTAGCTGTTTTGATATAACTTGTATATATGATATGGGTTTTTAACTGAGGTATTCGTGCATGTAACTATAAATTAAAACCTACATGTATGAATGCTAAAAACCTATGTACATGTACTTTAGATTGCTAAAAGTTATGAAGAACAAGATTTCCTTTTGTATAATGTACAACAAATTCATAAAGGAGTGTTAAAGTTAGCTAGCAGCGATCCGAGCACGCGGCCAGCGAGCTAGGTAATTGATTGTGCGGCCGCTCGGTTGCATAACGCCTTGAGGGCATCCAGCTGCGGTCCACAACGCCAAGTATCAGCTTAAACCTAACTGATTATTCACTGAACGTTATCCATTCGCGTATCATTTAATTCACTTCCACTGTTGGAATATGGGTCTCCTCTCATATTGAGAGGGTTAAGGCCATAGTCTGCCACGCTTGCCAAGTGCGGG
>DWMG01000779.1:0-17521 GCA_018244855.1 Elbella merops
TGTCGTATTTTCCTGTCTTCTGTCATCACCTTCTGTCACTTTTGTACTAACAGTAAATCTAGAATCTTAAAAGTGTAAGTATTTTTTATATAAGAACATGAAATAATAATTACCTTGTAAAAAAAGTTGTGATATTTGGCAATAAGTTCTCTCTTCCTACCCCATAAGGGATCTGGCTTGAAGATATAATAATAATAATTTTCTAAAAATAATGTACTTCTGAGAATCATATTATACGACCATTACTAATGAAGCATGTATATGCTGAAGTCCTATTTATAGAAATATGTATTCTCTTTTTTTTCAATACATACAGATATAGATTTCAATTCTTTTCCATAGATAAAATAGTTTGTTCTTGAAAATATTGATTTTAAATAATGTGTCAAATAATGGCCAAAGCAAAAGATATAATTTTAACCAAACATCTTAATTAAACTACCTCAATTTACATAAAGAGGGGCGATTAGAGTAGGTCATGTCCAGCAGTGGACTTCCAAAGGCTGATGGATGAATGGATATATAATAAAAACGCTTCTTCCCAGGGGCAGTGGTGGAGTAGGTTCTACCCTGTTGGACTCGTCGCAGTCTCTCTCGTCGCTGGCCAGGCGAGTTCTAGCAGAAATCTGTTCAGAGGAATGGGTTCTTCAGAAGTGTCTTCAGAACCCCGACGAGCTCTACCAACCAGATATGTTGCTAGATTCTATGCTTACACCGAGGCAGGCTCAAAGGTTAGTATGTATAGTAGAGAATGTATCTTCTATACGGTCAGTGTTTTGGTCATTGGCCAACAAAATTTAGTCCACTTCAAGCTATGAGAAGCGAAGTTTTAATATTTTAAGCTATTGCATAGCTTTTATCGCGGACTTTGAGGGCGGCGACCGAATCAAGAAATGCCGTGTTTTTGTATGCGACCCGCTCGTGAAAGTGTTACGATCCCAACGGACGCGTCGTTCGCTCGCGGGCAGCGTCGTCGCGGTCTCGGTCTCTCCCACGCGAGCGCTAACCCCTTTGAGCGCGAGCCGCCTGAGCCGCGCGGGGGAGCACCGGTAGAACCGTTAGAGAATCGACTAATCATTCGTAATCTTTTCGTATTCATTACGAAATTGATTACAATAAAAATATTTTAAACGAAGTATTTAATAAAAATATTTTAAACGATATTAAATTCTCATTTATTCAATAAAATAAAAAAAATTGGCTTCTTATCGGTCACCACGCTCAAAAAGTGTAACTTGAATTAATATCAAAGAAAAAAAATACTGCTTATATAAATAAATATTTATAATTGCTTAGAGTTGATAAAAAAATGCTATGCAATAGCTTTACTGAGGCAGTCCCCGAGTGCCGCACGTTTTATTACGATGTATTAGAAAGTTACTTCGTCCTTTATTAAAAGAATGATAATTAAAATGTAATGTATTTAGAATATAGATTCAATGAAGTACTTGTAACGGAAAGATTACAGAAATTTAATAGATTTATGTACCTACTTTAATAAATAATAGGGGCAAACATCGCTGAGCGGATCGAAGCTTATATAAGCCCCTTATACTCGATTCCGATACAAAATAATGTATAAATACTCCTTTGAAACTGACCATCCTAAATCGGCTCAGCTTGGCGAGGGTAGACTCTACCCAGTTGGAACTGTTTGACTTATGCATAGTTACATATATACGTACTGTCACGCCTAATTCCTATAAGGATAGGCAGCTATTAAAGATTTCCGCTTGGTACTATATTGGTGAATTTCTTTTACCTCACCTACATTAATTAAAGTGGTCATACATACTTGTCTAATGGAGAAACTTTTAAACGGCCTTCATTTCACATGTCTTCTATTTGATCAAAGTACTTACGCCTAGGTCTGCCTCTTCCGACCCTTCTATTTGCACTCGCCCTATAAATCTATTCCGTTCTTCTATTGTCATTCATTCATTCACTCTTCATAACCAAACCATTTAACCGTCCGTTTCTTAATCCTACCCAAGCTGTAAAGTTACGTATTTGAAAAAACCTGTACGTAAACAAAGTTAAAACAAGTAATCCGTACAACATTGTCGTCAATCAAAATCTCTGCCCAACTATTAGTGACAGCATTCATACTAAAATATACTAATAGGATTAGGGATACTTACATGTACTAATCTGATTAGGAATACTAATAGTCCCTATTACTGAAATTCTTTACCGATTGAACATTACTTTATCAACTTATATTAACTGAATTAATATTAGCAGTGTTATTCGTAGTCTCTTCGAGATTGGTAACTGATGTCTATGGGCGGCCGCTGCTACTTGGGTTACTGTTTGCTACTTACTCTCTTCACAAAAAGTAACGTAAAATATTATAAAACAATTTTTAATAAAATGATTGCATTACAATTATCATTAAACGAACATAGTCGTTATCTTAGTTATTTTTCGATTCGTTTTCAATGTAAATTGTTTTTATATTACGTAAAGAGCAACCAATGTTGATAATATCGACTTGAATTTTTTTCCTACTGATTTACCTTATCTTAATGTAAAATTATTTGGTGCGTTCAGAATCATTTGGTGATAGGGTCATGATGTTATACAATTTTATTGTACACTAGCTGATACCCGCCCGCTCCGCTGGACGTAAAATAATAATAATTGAATTACACTTGGGTTCATGTAATGTTCATTAATGACATGTAACCTTTAATAAACTTGAAGGCATACCAAATATAATCCTAACGCGCTTTTGTTTTGTTTTGATTGACTTCAAATGTTTTACAGTTGGGGACAGAGTGGTTGTTGTTGTTTTTACAAAATTGTTGTTTTTACTGTTTGCCTCGTATATTTTACGTTTATTCTGTCGATAAGAACATTCTTCACACTTCATGAAATACAACAAAAAATAAATCAGCCAAATCGATTCAGCCGTTCTCGACTTTTATGCTTAGCAACACATTTAGCGATTCATTTTTATTTCTATAGATTAATCCAATAACATGTTTGCCTATTTATGTAAAATATGTTGAAAAACGTTTTATTTTCTTTTTTCATTGGACCTAAGTAGATTCCTGTTGATTTCCTTTGTATTATCGTCTTTAATTCCTATTTGATATTACAATATATTTCAATGTGCAATATACATTTCAATCGATTTAATTTTTCATTGTTATAATGCATACGATTTATTCATTAAGTTATTAAGTATTTTTAAAGAACACTGGACATTAAAATCGCGGGCGTGTAGACGATGCATTGCAATGCGTACGCGCCGCTGAGCCGCCGTATTTTCGCGGGCCCGCGGCAGGTGGAGGCGGCGCGGGCGCAGCTCCGCCTGTCAGTCGGTCGCGACGCGTGTGCTTAGATGGACGTATTATAGGTGCGTTAATGCAAAACCATCGACGGTTCGTGTGTGAATGTCCAATGTTTCCATGCAAGGTGCGGGGGCGGCGGGACCGGTCGACGGTCGCACGCCCGACCCGCCGACCTTACGTCTTACGTACCGTTCACTGTACGCAACTCTACTCCCGTGATTCTAAGTGCATCCAGGATTCAAAAATGCAGTAGATAAAATAAATTGTGTTAATATATAGACAACATACTGTGCTTGACAATATTATATAGATGTATCTGAATTCTATCCCGGGACGTTCATTCGGATATGTGAAAAATGTACGTATGTAACTTACAAAATAATTTGTGGCAGTGACCTGGCAATGTTTTTTGAATTTATTTACAAACAAGTTTAATTCATAGTGCTGAAAGTATTCGTGGAATTTGTGTATGTTAAAAGTGGTCAAAACATCTATAAGTATTAAAAGCAGTCGACGACATGGTTTTGCTAACTTATAAAGCATGGCAAAAAGTCTTCATGGCACAAGTCAGTCATCATACATATCTTGTATACCTGATGGAATGGACGAACGTCGAGGAATATAATTTTTAGCGTGCAAATTTCACATGTAGGTCTCTACATTATATGACTCGTGCAACAACATCACTAAGATTGAATCTATATTACAGTATTTAAAAATGCAGCAACGCAGATTTAATCAGTAAGCAATTTTGGGAATCTTGATTTAATTCTTCTTATCCGAAATACTATAATGTTGTATTTAAGCATAAGTTTCTTAAAATCGTATTTGTTACAAATTCATATACTAACTATTTATTATTCAGAAAATTCATTTCAAACTTTAAGGACTTTAAAGGAGCTTATAGAAGCTGATTCTAAGAAATTCTTAGTAATACAAATTAAGAATAAGAATTTCGTCGTGTAATAAATTTATCACAAATTATTAAATTGCATTCTTTGAATAATCATTTCAATTTAAATGCGAAATGCGTTGATTTAATCTTCATTTGCAAGATTATATTCTCTTTTAAACGTTTGAAGGTATATAATTGCAATCACCACAGTACCAAAATTGTACAACTTCGCGCAATCTGGGTCGCGTGGGTTACAAAAAATATTCCAGTTAAAGACTCTTCTTTACAGATCCTAAAATAGATACTGTGTGAATGGACCCCTCTTCATTGTTGAATGATATTCAAATTAATCATTATGTAGTAATTTTAACATATCTTTTTGATTTATAATTGGAAGCCATAACTTTTGACGTGAAATGCCTAAATACCATCTTTATAGGATCTACAACATTTAGGACAACTAAACATTATTTACCAGTTCATATCTATTTACATTGCGTTAAAGGACCTCCATATATTAAAAGATAAATACCCCACGTTCTCAACCAATCACAGTACGAGACTTGCCTAAAATAACAATGCGTATAGGATTTCATCGCAATTGGAAATCGTTCATTCAAAAAGCGAACAACAAGACATTCAGTAGGTACCTACGACCGTTACGTCTTACCTGTTTGTCATAGTTAAGTAAAACATGACAAAAAATTTACAATCCCAATACCGGTACATCCAGGTACCAAAACTTTAGGGGATCTCTTTTGTGACACGAAGAAGACTGCTCATTGGCTCAAATGTTTTTCTAACTTACCAATCGCAATGTAAGGATAAGGTTCGCCCATCGGTGGTCTGTGAACAGATGCGCCCAAGGTGCAACGATCGCTATTATCGCATTAGTCAGTTTTACCATCTCAGTGGCCAAAAGATAAATAAAAGCTGTGGGTCACCTGCCGTCTAAAAAACATTTCATACATACTGCCGTAGCACAGACAAGCACATTGCGTTTTTACAGGCATATTTGTAAAATGTCCGCTGGTGTTTGCTAATAAGTACGTATTTTCTAATAAGAAATTTCTCGTGTTTAAATGTTTTTGTAAGTGATTTGGCCAAACAGTTATCTGCAGGGACGAGCTGTTACAAAATTCATTTTTATTTTTTGTTACCAGGTTGGCGTGGTCAGTTGGCGCCCGCTGCGCATGGAGAGGGCAACTACGACTTTTTGGGTAGCATGGCAGAGGTATCGTCCTTGACTCGCAGCCCGAGATATTTGCGCAAGCGCCGACGTCTTTCACGGCTCCTAGACAAGCTGGCGGTGCAGATTCAGAATAATAATAATTACCCTGTCCCAAACTGGCTTGTGGTAGAGCCCTGCTATGAGTCCAAAGCGCCGGAAGATGTGCCGTTGGATCTTTCCATTAAGAGCGAAACACAGGAAGCTGCAACCGAGCCCTCTGGTTTCAGTTGCGAAATTTGCGGGCAAACGTTCGCCTTGCAAGATCGCTTGACTAAGCATATCGCTTCTCGTCATCGCGACCGCGCACCTGAAGCGGCTCGAGCGTACGAATGTGAAATATGTCATCGCCGTTTCGCCCGTTCCGACATGCTGACGCGTCATGCTCGTCTGCACAGCGGGTTAAAGCCGTACTCCTGTTCTGCCTGTGGACAGGTATTCTCGCGTTCAGACCATTTGGCGACCCATCAGCGCACCCATACTGGAGAAAAACCGTACCGTTGCCCCTCATGCCCTTACGCCGCATGCCGCCGGGACATGATTACCCGTCACATGAGGACACACAACCGCCGAGCTCAGCCCACCGAAATCTAAATCCCCAGAGGCTTTCACAAATATTGGGCAAGCTGATCTATGATTTTTAGTGCAAGAGCATTTTTCTCCTTTTTTGAAGGTTATTATTTGTTTATTTACGTTATATATTATTTTGATTATGAAGCCATTCCAAAAAGTGTTAAAATTGCCACCAATTTTGATTTAGTTCTTTGTAATCGTAGAATGGAGACACACGAAACGATGACATTAGAAAAAGGTTCGAGTAATACCCGGTAAGAGCGACATATCACATTGCATTGACTGCAGAATTTTGTTTAGATGCTAATTGTTTGCTAAATTGCGAATAACTTGCGAGTACCCAAACCAAACATTCTGCGGAGCGTAATGCGATGTGTCTTTCTGCGTATTCACGTACTTTGTACTTCATAAATATGGCTTTGGTGCCTATATTTTTAAATTAAATATTCATATGTCATTATTATTATAATATTTATAATGACGGTATTATAAATAGGTATATATACATAGTATAACATTCTGTTTGAATTATTTAATAGAATATAGGGACTGTTTATTTTGTAGTACTGTTATATATGCAACGCGTTTTTTTGTTAATAAAATATCTAGCTATGTTCCAAAAGTTGTAAAAACATTTTTATTTTTAATAATATACATGTAATACATCGAATGTATACGTTTAAAATCACATTGATCAAATATCTCCGATAAATTCGGTAACGCGTAAGTAGGTACCTACTTTATTTATTTCCATTGTTAATTTAAGTTATAATAATAATGTGTTTTTGTTTTTTTTATGGCGAACTTCTATAACATTTTTTATTATATTTTTTTAGGGCATATAGGAAATTTTGCTTTGTAAGAAAAATATACGAGATAAGAAAAAAATACACAACGAAGTCATACAACGGTTAATCAACGTACATACATAATTTTATTGCCTACCCGGACCAACTGCAAAAATATAGAACTATTTCGAAAAATACTCGATTAACTTGTATTTGAATCACGTTTTAATTGTTTTTTGTTTTCATTCAAAAATACTCCAATAAAGTGTTAAAACAGACCGACAGACTAAAATTTAACGGGGGGGTCCACAGATTCAGAAAAGATATTTACAATTAGCAAAAAACGTACATTGAGAATACATACATAGGTATACGTATCTGGTGATAAGGTTTAACAAATTTGTCTAATTCACACTTACACTTCTGCCTATCGTCAATGGACCTATATCTAAAATGGGACAATACGTTTATAAAGTCTGACGGATATATGTCATCATCACATTAGCCTTTGCCGTACCACTGCTTGACACAGGCCTTTCACAAGGTTTCGTGTGTTGTATGTGTGTTTGTGTGTGATATATGTACATGCGCAAATAAAACTAGCACTTACTATTGTCACAAATCACAGTAGATACGTATCTATAATAGAATCAAATGTATGACGTCATTGGCAACAAAACTTCCAGTACAAACTGCAAAGTGCTTATTTCTATACTATTAATTATTCCACTCTCCACTTCCACCTATTAGCTCTGATGCTGTCTCCATAAATCCTCAATCGGTATATAGGTACTGTGCTAATTGTTGTTGCTTCTTGTTAATCGTGTTAAATATAGCTTTTTAGATGTATATCGAACTATAAAAGTTACTCGTTGTTAGATTCGCTTTAATATTTTGGATATGTTTTTCATTGCGGAACATTTTCGACGACTTTTCGGCGATTGATGTTTGCAGATAATTGAAGTTACATTTAGTTAAAGAGATGCTACTATTATAAGTACAGCCAGGATAAGGCTTTGTCTAATAGTTTATATTATAACTGTGTTTTAAGTCAATGTACATATGTTTTCAACAAAAAAAGTAGTAAGAAATATGTTTCTTACTACTTTTTTATTATATAGGCCTATTTCCATGGTTACATACATACGTAGTATGCCACTTACCAGTAACCATGGCAATAGGCTCATCACCTACTCCATGGCATATAAACGTAACTGGTGAAACGTGGGATTGTACTACACTCCTCTGCCTACCCCTTCGGGGGTTACAGGCGTGTTACGTTTTTTTTACATGTTTATACCAGTAATCTCGTTTTAAATATATACTAGAACGAAGCGGGAGTTCACGTAAATTTAATGTTACAATACTATTATATTTTTACTCAAACTATATGCAATAAGCCACTTCGTCTCTATCAGTAGGTGCTACACTTTGTTATGTAACACGAACGTTAAAGGTAGCATCGACGCTACGATAAAGTTTCTATCTCCTTGTAAAATTAATAAAGAGATTCAGTGCAACTCGTAAGTTTAAAGACAAAATGTGATCGGCTTACACAAAATAAGTCACTATTAAGTTGTAACAACGTAAAATTAAAGTCGTCTTATATTCCGCTTCTGATATACTCCCCTGAGGGTTTCTATATTAAGTAAGTGAGCTTATAATGTTTCGAAAGATGCTTGTATTTTACTCCTTTGGCTATACTAAAGCATAAAATTAAGTGATCACTTTAATGAATACTTAGTTCGATTTAAACAAACATTTACATTACTTGCAAAATGAAAGTATTGTAGTGTGTGCTTAAAATGGACTTTGTTATGTATGATTTACTAAAGACTTTGAGGTTTCCATATAAATAATATGCTATGTATTAATAAGTGTTATATGTGTTGTGTGCATTTGAAGCTCTTATGACATGACGGTTAAAATACTGAGACCAATAAATTAACAATATAGCAAAATAGTGTAATTTTAATGAACAATCTATTTTTGCTCCCACAATTCAAGTATTGTAAATTGATGCACTGTAATATTTAGTAGAAATAGACAAAATGAAATGGGCTGGTCATGTAATGTACACAATCCTAAATCCGTTTCAATTATCAAACACAGCAATGCAACGCAACCTATCAGGATTTGTCTTCATTTAATCAACGCACCGCGACGTGTCCACCGCTATTTTCATCCCCTCGTGATCCTACTAGTGTCGCGATTGTTCCTATTGAAACGATGCATTCAAAAACGAAATCTCAATATTATATTTTCATCGAAAAACGTGGTCGAATTGTGTTCATGTGACTAGCTTTGAGTTTGATGAATATAACAGAAAATCGCAACTAATGGCAGTAGTACATTATTAATTGTTTATAGATGGTTAATCCGAATATATGATATTAAAAGAGTCCCTATAAAATTACTGTATTACTTTTAATTTCTACATAAATCCAATCGCGAAAGGTTAATATCAAAATAACTGACAAATATGTGGGTACTCACTATACATTCGTTATATTATTGGTCTCATTACTAAGAATGCTTCAAATTTTTTCTTTTATAATTATTATGACTAAAATATAAGTTTTTTTATAGCTGTGATAAAGTTTTTTTTTTTGTGTTTCTTACAGATAGTTTGTGTTTCAACAATAATTTATTTATTATGGTCTTTGTGAATAAAGTTACATTGCACAGTACATTGTTTTTTTTTTATTTTGTACACACAAAAACAATATAATCAAATAAATATGAACAGTTGTACAAGGGCACTAATTATTTCATATTGAAATTTCTTTCAGTAGGGGGGCAAACAGCGGTTTGTGGAGACAATGTAGTGCGAACAATTGCGAAAAAAACAATGCAATTATGTAGATATGTATATAAAATGTCGAATTATGATATATACATATACCTGTTAAGTATTGGAGAGGCCTATGTCCAAAAGAGGATGAGAGTAGGCTGATGATGATATAAAATGTTTTTTGTTAACAAATAACACCTATGATATACATGAATATGTATATAACTTCTCAATAAATACACTCTAAGGAATAATTTAAATTTCCGAGGCTCATATCAGACTCACACTAGCCTGACAATACGAGGTAAGGTAAGGTTTCGAAGAATACTTTAATTATATTTATTAAATTATATGTAAATTGCGTAGAATTACAATTTGCACATATGATATGAATCAGTCGCAGCCCTGGCGAGGTTGCACAATGAGCCACAATGTAGGCGATCTGAGAAGTATGGCAATGCTGGGCGCAGACAGCACTTGGATGGACGATCACTAGTGACAACATTTATCGAAAATTTCCATATTCCTGAGGGCATGTTCATCAGTAGGCTATGGTTGTTATGCTTAAGAAACAATGGTTAAACCTTATTGGAGAACTGTGGTCCCCTAAAACATTCACCAAACGGGTCACTCTTTAATCAGATATATTATTTATTCCGTTGACAATTGTTGTATAATTGCCGCGTCTCTGATCCTTTCGTACTCATTGTCACAAAGGCAAACAGTACAGATATGTATAGCTATCTTTGATAACCGCATATTTGACTTATTGCTTAGTTATAGCCCACGCTGAGCCGCCGAGTTCGCAGTAACATGTTACAGGATCATCTCCTTCATGTGTCGATTTCCTTAATGCTGAGGGTCATGACCTCGAATTGCTCTTTGGACGATCGCTATCCATTTGCCTTGGTCTTCGGTAACGTGTATGGCTACTTGGACTTCTTGATGTGTGGTGTCACGGATCTGATCTGTCCACCGCATAGGATCCCATTTACCGATGCGATGTTCGGAAAGCTTCTTAATAGCGCCAATCAATTCCTCCTCTCAAGGCCTGGTGCGATACCATGTCAGAACTTTCCGCAGCATATTTCACAATAGTCAGCCCGGGTTCTGGCTGGTGCCGATTGTTAGTCCAACATACCACCTTAACTTATGTGCGATTCATAAAGGTTTTCTTGCTAAATATTCCAAGTCTTTCCGTGGTAGTATTTTCGGAGTGATTTAGTTGTTTGCGGTCTCTGGACGCCTGAATAATCGGGTTATTTCTTCGCCGCCCGAGATAACATCCAGCCAACCGTTCTCTTTTTCACTCGGGCTGGTGACCGACATTGGCAGGGCTACAGGATCGTGTCATACCACATCGACACGCCCACATTTTTGCTCAAAACAGAACCGTACCTATCGCACGTACAGCATTGTTCAGCTAGAGTTTTTAGAATCCGACTTATGTTACTAACCTAAGACTGGTTAACCTAACCTGGCTAAGAAACGACTGTATGGAATCGTAAAAGTTGTTCTTAATAATTGGTATTCAATAGTTAAAATGTTCTATAGAAATATAAATAATTTTAAAATACGTGTAGAGTGCAAATATTGATACATACATGAACCGAGGCAGAGCAAGGCTTTCCAATATTAACTTAATAGGTCACTCTCACTGTCATCAGTGATTGTAGTCATCATATGTGAGAAGTTTCCATAAACAAGGGGTGTAAATAAAGAGAGTGATGAGAGAGTGGGTGTAAATAAAGAGAGTGATAAATAAATTATGAAGAGCGTCAGATCTGCAACGATACAGATATTCGATTTTCTTACTCTCTGCCTAATAATAATAATGACAATAATAACTATAAGGAGTCATCCATAAATTATTACGGAGGGGTTGAAGAAATTTAATAAGGAAGGGGTCCTAAATTTAGTAACCTTTCAATGTAAAATAGTATAATATATTTAAATATTAACAAAATAAATTTAAAGTACATGTGTGCTAAGGAATATGATAAAAATTTTAGATCTGAAGTATGTCAATGTCCTATAGCATCCGACATATTTGAAGTCATATTAGTGTGGGGCCGGAGGATGACGACCTGCGAAAGGCTGCAGGCAGGTGCTGGATGCAACAAGCCGAGGACATGGCGCAATGGCTCTCATTGGGGGAGGCCTATGTCCAGCAGTAGACTGAGATAGGCTTATAATGATGATGTTAGGTTGGGTTGTTTCATGTCAAATTATAATATCCACCTGTGACCGCAGCGCAGGCATTGAGAGGAACCGTGTCCTGCGATCACCAACCCACATGCCCAGACTGTGGAACTCTTTTTTGCCCATGCAGAAACCTCCCCGACGAAGCCTATGTCCAGGTGTGTACTTAGACAGGCTGATCATGATGATGACAGTTATGGTGCCCGATTCAGCCCTGATGTGACAGATAACGCGCTAATGGTTCAAATCTCAAGCAAGAAACTCACTGAGTCCGAATATTACGAAGTCAGCAAAGAGGCACATAAACATCACGTAGTCTAGGTACACCAGGAGCATTTGGGAGCAGAGCATTAGGAGTGGTAGACTGCCGGATTCGATTTTTAATATGATAACCCAGGCTGTAAAGCGAAGGTTTCGTTAGTGGTTGAGAACAGAGTAAATCTGTACCTTTCTCTTATATTTCACGTTTTAATTCCTAGTGATTTTATAAACAAAAGCTTTATTTAAATTCGTTAGTCGTTTTTAAATAAAGTCGTTTTTTAAATTATATCTATGCTTATTTTGTTTTATAACTGGGTACATCTTATAATCAACAATATAATTTGTTAAATTTAAATAATTTCATTCGTCCAAAAGTATTCAATGATTTAATACATACTTTGAATTCAATCATTTCCATGTATGGGTTTGTTAATATTATCTTTCCACTTATTCTACCCCACCATTGTTGCATTTTATTTGCTACTGCCATTAAATTTCTCTGCACGTACTTAAAGCTTGAATAGTTGATTATTCGCCGTCGCAAATATCACCGTCGTACAAAAGTCTTTATGGTGACGTTTCCTGTTGCGTCATTAATACTCAGATACTGTTAAGAGCTACAGCAATAGCCGCTTTCCAATATCATCTGTATCCTATCTAGGGATATCATGCCAATGAAAGCAAATCCTAACCATGACGATGTTAGATAAATCTTGTCGTTAAGGAGTCCCTATATCCAATAACAGCTCAATCATTATACCATACCTACGAAAAAAAAAGCACTCCGGGGCTATTTAATTTGTTACTAGTTTCAATTGCTCCGCCACCTTCAACGCCACATTCAATTGCTCACCTTGCGACTCTTTCGTCAGACCGTGGGCACCAACTAAATCAATAGTACTTGGCTATATAAATCCAATACACCAATTTTGGCGTTGGATATCTTATTAACTTGTATTTTCGAGAGGTTATGTTGTCTGGTTCAGGATCTCCTATGGACCTATAGACACCTCCCGATTGTACCAATATTAACAGATCAGGCTCCATAACATATTATGTTATTGCGTTGCCAATAAAGTTAGATAGATACGTCAAATTTCAGTTTATTCGATTGCAAGTAAGTACCTAAAAATTCATTTTAAAGTTATGTACTATAATGAAAGATTCGTAATAAGCAAGTTAAATTATTATCTGTATAATTATAAGTCCTGAAAATAGACAATACTTAGATAAATCTACAAAAGGTGTCCAACAATAAGAACTGTCAAATCATACATTACGTTGACATTATAAATATATCAACGTCGTCACGTTCTTATAGTCATCTGGACTGTTGTTTTTATGTTATAAAAATACATTAAATGATATTGTTTGTTACTGAACTGTATAATGATTTTAAGCTACATTTTTTACATGTGACACACCTGTCTAATTGACGTCTAAGTTCCATCAATTCATTTTGTACGTTTCTATTGATTGTCGCTGGTTATCTTTTTCTGGAATTTTAAGGCTATTGATGTCATAAAATAAAAAAACTGATATTTTCACTTAATGTAGAAATATATTTAACTGTAACTAAAGTTACTTTGGAAATTAAAATTTATTAGTAATACTCCATTATATTCATAATAAGTATATGAAATATCAACTGTTGATTTCTAACCACATTAAATAATACCACTCAATATAATGTATATTGAAGAAATATAAATTTTGATGATATTATAATATTAGACTTTTGTTACTTATTGACTATTGCCTAACCTTTTTATAAATTATGCATTTAATCTAGTTTAGTGTTTAAAGTAAAAATATCATTTTATTACTATTTACGAACTTTCAGTTATAATAGTACAGTAGGAAAATATCGCAGCATAATATTTTACTAGTCAGAAATACAAAGTAATCTGATTTACATGGCGTTATTAATTTGACATGCAAAAATATTGTAAAAAAATTATAATTTGTAATGTTGGTAGCACTGAGCAAGTAGCTCTGTCTCTGTTAGTTCTTGTGTCCGCCGCCATTACGGCGTCACAATCGCATAAAATTGATTGAAACGCCCTCGTTGAGGAAAATTAGAAGCTTACTGCGAAATCCCTGGTTTTTCAGGTACAGTTTTTAACGTCATTGAGTTTACTTCACTTTCGTCATTGCCACAGGTAATGAGAAACTAAATTTTCTTTTAAAGAGTGCTTATTGTTTCGCGTGTGGGGAAAGTACGGAATTAATACAAAAGATTCATTCTATACAGCGGATTGGAATTGACAACAGCGCCGCCTGTGAACTATTTCGCTAGTTTTCACTTAGTGGCGCTAATATTTTGTTGATTGCAATTGTTTTTAGTTAAGATATAGAAAATAATAAGATACAAGTATTTGCTTCTGGTCTGGATAATGCGTGATCTGTCAATTATAAAATGGCGGCCGTAATGTACGACTTGCGAGAGTTAAGTTTTAGCTGCAATAAATGAAGTGAATTCGATTGGTATATCGAGCGTACAACCCTCATAAGTGTGTTTTTTGCAGATTGCATATAATTCCAGCCTAATGCGCCACACCCGCCGTTGTTACGGCTCTAATAAAAAAAAAGGGCGCTCTGTGGCAACTAAGGTATGTGTGGCTTCCTTTGTAAGTCTGTTTTGCCATATCCTCTTATTATTCGTAATTTATTCAATACTAAACACATCCATTGCTTTCTATCTATATTTTGGGGTGTAATTTTTTATTTTGACTTAACTTGTTTTATAATACACCTCATTGAAATAAGTTCAATCCTGTGCTGATAGAAAATAATAACTTACCATAAGATATCTACATTTCGGTTATATATATATTTAAAGTTATTGTTATTGTTGGTTATTATTCATTCAGTGCAGCTGCACATACAATTTAAATGTTTCTGTGATACATTCATTTTATATTCATGTAGATATTAGGTATATACACAGTTCTGAATATATTTCTTTCATTCAAACTACATTTGGTTTTTTTTTTGCTTACTTTGCTCTGTGGACATTGGATTACATACATAGAGTGTTCCTGGTTTGTATCTCTTTATTATGTATTTCTATTTCTTTCTTGTAACTATATAGGTTGAAAATGAAAATAAGTAGGCTATTCAATCATTATTGTAGATAAAATTGGACAGGAATATTTCAAATTGGTGATAGTTTATTGGAGTCATTAATTTGCATACTCTGTGGCCCATTACATTTGATACCAACATTTGTAATACATAGATTGAATGTAATGAATAAACAGTGAACCACACCTTTATCGACAATTATTTATCATGATTGTGAGTTTAAATTCTAAGAATATGCTTAATGTTCATTGGACTGTTCAATTCCAGTTCATGATATTTTCCATATCATTTCTAATATCTTAAAGTATATATATGACTCAGTTCTCATGTTGTATCCAAATTTGTAATATTTTAATAGCTAAATCTATTTTTAGTTGTTAAATTTTATAATGTTTGCTAATAATTTTCTAATGTACTTTAGAAATGGCCCCAGATAAGAAAAAAACCCCAGATAAAGGCAAGGGTATTATCCACACATATATGAATACATATAGCAATAATACATTGCAAGCAGTGGAAACAATGAATGTTGTGGAAGGTATGTAACTTTTTTCTAACATACATATTTTAACACTGCTCCCTGGTATTAGTCTGTATTAAGATATGTTTTTAAGTTATGTATACATTTTTACTTAAATGTAATTTTTTTTGTATGCAATACTATATGTAACCACTGTCTGCAGCTATAGGCAACATTGTATTTCCATAGACATATTTTTTACATCTGTTCTTAGTGACATATGTCAATCCTTTCCCATTATGGTTTAGATGTTGCTGCTGATAAGAAGAAAACTGAAAAAAATAAAGCTATCATTCATACTTACTTAAACACATTCACCAACAACACTGGGGAAGAAGTAGAGACGACAAACACCATGGAAGGTAAATACTTGATAAATGATTTTTTTATGCTGCCATCAACAATTATTTGTGTATAAGTATTCGGCTTTTCAAGTGATCATTTTAGTTTTTATAGTAACAAACTTACTAGTTATATTCTATACCCCAACATGGAGTAAGGGATGAGCTTATAATTATATATAGAAGACACAAATCTAGACTGTCCTATTACTAGGAAATCTATGTTCGAAGCACCTATGCTAACCAACCACAGGATATATTTTTTACTTTTATTAGAAATAGGCTTGAGTTTGACTGCAATCCCACCGGATGGAAAGTGAGATGCAGCCTAGAATGTATCAAGAATGTAGAATGAACCTCAACCCACAACCTGTTATGTATTTAGTTTAATAATATAACTTTATTAATATTTACAACAGTGGGGTGTAGGTTGTATAATTTTAAATTTTTTACTTAAAATTGCCTACCACTTAAGGGATTACAGGCATGATGTTACTTTTTTTTTTACTTAAAATTGCATGCTGTCAACTGATTTTATTAATTCTACATGGGCTTAGGTGTTGGACTCACATAAAATGTCTTTTAAAATAATTGTATTATAACAGCAAAATTGGTGATTATATTATGGCATTTTAGTTAATGAAACTGCAGAGGAAGAAGTAGAAACAGGCGGTGTCACATACTTTGTTGATGATGAAGGACGCTACTACTACCAACCTGCTGGAGACTCTCAGAATGTTATTTCCATAGCAACTGCAGCAGAAGCTGATGATGTATATAAAAATTTATTTATTCTATCCACAATTTTTCAAATACAATTAATTTTGTTATAATGTATGTGTTTAATGATGTATGTGTTTAATGTGTTTAATGATAATAATGATAATGTGTGTGTTTTAAAACTAGTGTAAACTGTTTCAATAAAATTTTAGGGTATGGGAGAAAATGGAAATCAGATGCTTGTTGGTGAAGAGGGATTCCAAACTGTGACTTTGGTACCCTCTGATAGTGGCGGAGGTGAAGTCAGCTATGTCCTTGTTGTGCAGGAGGAAGCAAATCCAGTTAACATTGATTTAAAAGTGACACAGGTAATATCATTTATGTATGAATATTTCACATCATTTCCAATAATAACTCTGGCATTGTATATAAAAGGATCATTGATTTTATTAAACTTACCCTGTAAATAACTTTAAATCATGTACTAATAATAATAATAATGATATTTTTATTATATTATTTATTTCACAACACAAATCGACTGCCTCGTTGGTTGGGTTGGTTGGAAGTGCGATTGCCGATCGGGAGGTCCTGGGTTAGATTCCCGGGTCGAACACTACAAAATTTTCTAATTTAGATTTTCTAGTGGTTCAGAGTCTGGATATGAGCCCAATGCATGGCAATAGGCTCACCACCTATTCCATAGTGGGACGTAAACATAACGGGTGAAATGTGCGAGTGTTCTGCATTCCTCTGCCCACCTCTTCGGGGACTACAGGCGTGAAGTTACGTTTACTTCCACAAATCCATTTG
>DWMG01000780.1:0-17512 GCA_018244855.1 Elbella merops
ACTCCCACGTTTCACCGGCTACGTTTACGACCCACTATGGAATAGGTGGTAAGCCTATTGCCATGCATCTGGCGCATATCCAGACTCCGAACCACTACTAGAAAATTTAAATTAGAAAATTTTTTTAGTGTTCGACCCGGGAATCGAACCCGGGACCTCCTGATCGGCAGTCGCTCTTGCAACAAACACGACAGAGGCCGAGGCAGTCAATAAATCTAACGGTGCCTAATAGAGATTTCTATGCAAGAGATCGGTTGTATATAAAACACGCTTGTAATGCCAGCTGTCATTCAATTTGTTAGGCTATAGAGTCGTCGTAACGGGGAGACGTTCGCAGATGTTATCGATACTTTATTATTTATTCGAAAGAGCAACGTGTTGCCGGTTTCTCTTCATCTCACACTTGATGGACATTTCACTATGAATATTGATTGTGTATTATATTGTTCCTTCACAATAATTAATTTACGTGTCCTATGTATTAACCACAATTGAAAATTAACGAAATTTTAAAATGTATGTATAAAATCGTTGCGGAGTAACGTATTTTCTATTTATGAAATACCTTAATCATAGAACATATTGCTCAATATTTTTTGTGTCGTTGTTTTTGTTGACCATTTTTTTTTATAACACTTGATGTCACGATGTCTTTCAGTAAGCTTTTTTTTTTTTAAATAAAGTATGTATTACACTTTGCTACGTGGTCAACAAAGACCACAGTATATTTATTACGTTATATCATAATCCGCGCAGATTCATCGACCTCTTCATTATCTTCTCAGCGTGAATTTATGATCCAATAAATCATCCCGATATTACTTCAACTTCTAGTTTTATCCGATTCGTATAGCGATGATTGGATATGTTTTGCCGAGTGCAATTATTAGGACACACACTTAACAAGAATGATATCGCAGATTTACAAATACGCGTGCTAGTTGTATCTTACTCGTAAAATTGTGTAGTAAATTATTTCTAGATGTAACTGGTTTACAGTTCGATAGATCAACTTCTAGTTATAAATACAATGTACAACGTACTCGCGGCACAGAGCGATACACTGGTTATCTGACAGGATGTCTTTATACAAACTTTTACTCAAGCCACGCTAATAAGACACAATTGGGAGTATGTTTCCAGATTTTAAAGAGCAAAATTAGAAAAAAAATGATACAGTCTTTAATTTTGTTTATTAAATTTTAAAATATCGGGTTTGTACGAATACAAATATTGATACTCGCAGCTCTCAGCCTACGTCATAAGATACCTGGTATGAGGGTATCGTAGGAATAATTAATACTTACATTATGATATGTTTGTTTACGAAATATTAGTTTTGTTATTTAAATTGACAGTTCAAAGATCAATTCAGTAATATATTGTATCGGACAGTTTACATCCAACTAAAATATTATAAATAATATGTATTAGGTTTTCTTACGATAGTCCATCGTAGTATATAAGAGTGTGGGCGTCCTAAAGATATAGAATTAAAATTGCTCTATGGTGGGCAAGATGCGTATCGGATGGAGCGATATTCAAGACGGTGTGTGCCCGGCGCGGGAAGGTCGCCGACCCGGAGTGATGCGGGCTCCAAATTCGGTAGTTATGCCATACCGGCGGGGACATTAATCGGATGTCACTTTCCTTAGACACGACACATAACCCATGACGAAGGCAATGAAATCCCTATTGCCATTGTCTATTCCAATATGATAAAAAAGCATTTAAGAAGTTATTGTGTTAAATAATTTGATTATCCGTCTAGTTAAAATGAAAGCTAAAATATGTTTGCTTGTATATTGATTTTAATATTAAAGGTAAGGCATAAAATACTAAAGGATACGAAGATAAGAACACTAAAAACATTTGTTGAGAAAAAATGCGAGACTGAGACTATGATTATCACCTAACGTTTTCGTGTAACCTTAAGTGCTATGTGACCTTGGCCGGCTTAAACATTTCCACAACACCGAAGATAAGTACTCATGATGGCTCGGGATATAACCTTTATATCTAAGGGATTAAGAGTGAAAATTGATTAAATTCTTTCTATATTCGACACTACAGTTTTAATCAATGAAATGGAACCTGTCAACCGTGTCGACAATGATTTGTTACGATTACAATTTCGAACTTCAATACGTTCGAATTAGACAGAAATCGATTATATTCGATGCCAGTACGGCCTGTAAATCAATGATGTCCATGCCATTAGAAATTTAATATATAAAATGAATAAAAAATCTTACCGGCGATTTCGTTTATTCAGAACTGAATTTTGTGACACATCCCAATTGGTCTCGATTTTATTTGACACTGGAGTTTAATATATGAATAATGAACAAAAATTCGTGGTCGTACATACCTTCAAATATTCGTTGACAACTTGCTATTAACTTACTTCCTCACTTTCTTTTGTAATTACAACCCAAGGTACTATTTCTACAAAAACTAACTCACTATTTTTCTTAATTACAATTATGTGTTAAGTTTAAAATTATGGCATATGAGTACTTCATGGACAATTATAGCATGTTTTTACGGTTGGTTCTGAACTCTGGAGGTATGGTGAAGTGTTAAAATTAAGCGAATTTAAGAGTATTTACACTTTCCGGCTTTTATTGGACCAGGTTGTTGGATTAGTTTCAAGGGTTCTTAATGTCACGGGGAGAGATCTAGAAACGGCATACTAACGGCCATACTTTCCCGAACTAAACCAAGTTCAGTATGAAAACATACATGTAATAAATCATATTAACTTTGTCATGCAATTAGTTACAGCCGCTGTCGATTTCTAGACTATTGCCGGACGCGAATCGATTACACTCGGGAAGTCGAGACATCGATTACACGAGCACGGACATCTGGTATCGATTACCACGCGATTGGGAATAGATCTAATATTTTAAAATAACGATAGTGTGACTTAGATTGGTGATTCCTTATAATAAATGGAGTTTATAATGCACACTATGTTGTATTCATACATATTTAGCATTGAGGGGATTTAACTGAATATATTAATCACGAGATAATCTAGTATAATAAATATAAACTAAAATACACTTTTCACAATTCTAATAGACTTGCAATTTAATTTTCCTAATTTTATTAGAATTACAACTTTATTTTCCTAGGATTAGTTGACAAATACTTGACTTTTTTCGTTAAAAATGCGCCGCAACTACAATTAAATTTATTTCTATCTCATACATCGGAACACAAAAATATTAGCTACGCAAAATCGTTATTACTGCAAAACAAATAAGCACCATTCTTTATCTTTAAATACACACATCACGCTACACTGTAATATCAATGGAGCGATTATGTTTAGGGCCAATACAGTGCCCTACTGTCGGAAACAGATAAATCTTCGTAAAGCTGTTTCACGCACCACTGAAACACCCGACACGCCCTGATGAGTTTTGTGACGTCATTACAGACGTTGTGAAACACTCGCAAAACAATTTCGTCGCATTTGCAACTTTCTAGAAGTTTCCATTTTATAGTGCCTCAGTAGCTTAAAACGAGTTGTAACCCATAATGGTTTTTTGTTCTTATAAATGCTATTATATTTATACGGAAGTGTGCTTGAATAATTTATAGTCTATAAAATTATTTATGTTTTATATTTAGATCGCATAAAAGCCAAATTCTACAGTGAAAACGAGAATCTATTATGTAATAGATGGTAGATGAACAGGTCAGTGACCCGATGTGCACCGAATGCGCTCGTTACATTGTGATGTAAGTTTCGATAATATTTTGTTTAAACTTCAGTTGTTGGTATAATAACTAGAGTGTAAAATCCGAATGAACTAGAAATGCACTTCACGGCTCAATTATTATATAAATCTTATATCTTGGCATGATTTTATTTTTTATACAATAAATAATGCTCATAAAATTATTAATCCCATGCCTTTAATTGATTCTGTTCATTTATGTATGATCGGGTATTCGGTTACATCGGTTACAATGTATTTGGAAAAATATTGTGATATAATTTTTTGCTTCTTCTATTTCTTGCGCTGCTGTTGCTTGCACAGGCTACCATTTTGTTTTCTGTTTAAAAGTTATAAGTAATACATTTTAAGACATTATGTGTTGTAATATACATATCAGGAGTGGCAACACAAATGATCGGATACGCCAAGGTTGTAGGTAGAAGCTGGGTGCGGCTAGCTCAGGACAAGATGGAAGAGAGAGCCTAGGAGAAGCCTATGTTCCGTAGAACGAGACAGGCTGATGATGATGATGAACAATTTTAGCGCCACCGGTGAATCAGTGACACCATTTGGGACTCTTTTTAAATTAAAATACCGATACTTGACTTGAAAAATATATTCTTTGCAACTTTAAAATGCATAAACTTTGCTTAATATAGCTCATTGCAAAATGTAAAAGCATGCCTTTTAACATTTAAGTAGCGCGAGATTTTGCAATATGTCAAAGGTTACATATACGACATTCATCTCAAGGATTTTGCTTGATCACCGCACATGTTTGGTTAAAAGAGCATGTTTCTCTTAAATTGATTACTTGTTTAATCTTTCGTCCTTCGTTTTGGAGATTACTTTTTAATGTTACTTGCTTAATCTTGTACTGGCCATATTTCGATCTCATTCTGTTTACTTTTACTTCAGTTACGCGTACCCTGAAATAGAAAGTGAGACAAATTTGGATTCATATATCATCATATAGCCGGCGCCAGAAGTTATTTTCCTTTGAACATGCCATTGTATTGTTTTAAATAATTAAATTGCACATTCCACAAAAATGAACCGCGCTACAGTTGTAGCAAATTAGATTTGTGACTCCCTTTCTTGCGAGGTATTAGTATAACAAACGGAATTACTGACGAAATTGCTTTGACCGCATTAATTCACGGCCTATAAAGTTACCTGCTGCGAGTCAGTCTCAGGAGGCCCCTCAAAGGGATTTGGTGTAGTAGCGAATTGTTAGTCTTTAAGTAGCAACATTAAAGATCTCGAGTCAGAACCGAGACTGTGAAATTGTTTTCGCATTTCAAATTAGGATCTTGCTAATTTACTTATTTGTCTTTAAGTACTTGTACTGATGTGTGAGACAGGCGAGTCATACCTATATGTAGCATGGGTGACTTTCAAAAATAAAGCTTCATACTTAGTAATGCACTATATTATAGAAATCATTGGAAGAAAATAATAATGATATTGCAGTTATTCAAGCAGAAGAGTGCAGCAATTTCACATATTCGAATTAAATTAAAAAAGAGATGTCTTTTTAACCCCTTTTTCAAGTGGTCCTCTTTGATCAGAGAACCATATAATACAAGGAAATGAACGTTGTTTATAACACAACCATATCAATGCATAAACATTTAAAGTGTGAAATATCAATCGCATCTGTTGAATTTCGTTTATACAGCAATAACAATAAAATCATCAATTCGGAACGTTGACGCCAATATTGTGTCTCCCTTTCAAGGTTTTCATTTTCAAGGCAAAGGCAGCCGTAAACTGATAGAGAAAGTGTTTCTTTTGGTATTAACCTTAATAACAACCAGCAGTTTTAATTATGTACTTTAAACAGAAACTGTATGGTTCAATTTCGTTTCGCTTCGTCAAATATTTCGGCTGCAATCGTTCATGAGTTGCAACACTCCCTATTGAATGTCCCAGATTTTCACATAAAGAAACTAAAATAAGCCGTGCGATGTCGCAGTCGCGTCGCCTTGTAGGAAATGGGCTTGCTTTTATGAGACCGTTACGCTCTGGTAGCCTCTTCACTTTATGATATCAACTATTAGTTGGATGCACTGAGTGCTCGTATGAGGAACTAACTGCGCTTGAAATAACACGACGTTTCTTAGAACTGTGAAAACGGATGGATAAGTGAGTTACGTACGTTTTCTGAGACCTATTCATAAAGTCATAAATTTTTATAACGCTTAAATGATTAGTATCTATAGAAGCTTATAAATAATCTATTTGTTCATTTAATTTGACGCCTGTTCCATTTGTTTTATTTTTGTGTTAAGTTTAGCGCGATATGGAATGGAATATTCGAGGTAGAAAATAATAGTTGAATAATTTATACGTCATGTCATTATCTTAACTAACGTCCACGGTCTTCGTAAACGAATACCATTCATTTCGACCATAAATATTATATGTTCACAGCTGTAATTTTCCGAAGAAGTAAGCAGAGGAGTGTAGTATTCCTATATTTACCCCGTCATGTTATACATTCCATGGAACTGGAGATGAGCCTATTGCAATAAATGAAAACAAATTCGAGTTACTACTGGAAATTTCAAGTTATGAATTAAAAATAAGATTTGAATATGGTAGAAATACAAGGAGTACCAAAACATTCATTCGTTCGTTCGAAGTACAATGACTGAATCTCGTTCCGCTCTTGTACGTCGAGTTTGTCCACTTTTGTGATAATTGCACACGGTTGCATAAATGTGAGATTATACCGATCATTATGAAGAAACTTATATGGAAAAATCCCGTAATAAGCGAAACGTGTTTGACTTGTTCGATTGCGAGTTGCGTTGCAAGTTTATTTTTTTCCAATATAATGGTAAAAGTAATTGATATCCGATATATATATTTATAATAGAGACAGTTTCTTCGTTATGTTCAGTTTTAAGTTTAATAGATACCTACGTATAACATGTCGCTGTCATATTAATACATGCGCCTTGAAACCGCCCTAATTAATAAACATTTTGGACCATATTTTTTTAAATTTTAATAAGTGAAAGAATTTTAATTAGACAAGAAGGAGTTACTACTCGTTCTTGCTTAATTAGGGTATACTTACCCTTTCATGGTTCCAGTAATATTATTTGAATACACATACAAAATATGTAATAATAGTTTGTGTTAAGAAGACATCTAAACAAAACACACGTTAACATGAAAAACACACGAATGTAGTTACGGTATGGTATATGGCAACACTATGTATAATATGTACTTACACTGTACACGGCTTCACCTACAGCAGACTAGACTCGAGTTAATTGCACTGAGACACACTTAAGGCTGTAAGGAAATATGAACAAACTGTAATGGGGGTAGAACAGACGTAGTGCATGTCTGTAGACAATGAGCATAAAAGTACTAACGATAAGTCGAAACTATGAAATATAACACAGTTACTTTACTACAGAGAAAGTGTGAAAATTACTTTAAAAATTATTCTTAGGAAAGTTTGGAGGCTAGTTCATCTAAGGATTACAAAAAGTTTAAATTTATAAACAGGCTCATCAACAATATTAAAACTAAAGGGAGTTGATCATCATCACATATAGCAAGCCACTGAGGTCGATCTTCAGCTGGGGATGTTTCTGCGGAATTTTACTAGAAAATAATTCCTCTCACAAGTAAACAAAGAAAAAATGTAAAACTCCTTAATTCGAATTTTATTGCGCTGAAAGAGTCGCAAGATTTTATAACTCTTTATACAAACGTCCCCGTAATAAAGCCGGTCATTCGCTCAATCTTATGCAAGCTCCATTTCGCTCCCTCATACAGCAAAATAAACATCATGATATTGTAACAAAAGCTTACTTGCGATACGAAGAAAGGGTCAAAGCTTCTTTCATTATTATGTTAATTTTTATTGTGTCCTTTCCAGAAGGGACATTGCATCTAACCTTTTATAGAAACTTTTTGGGCCAAAAAGGTCGTCCGATATCAGACTGTTAACGTATTGAGAGACAAATTCCGCGCCGGCTTCATTCAATATTTACTTCACTTGTATGGCCTTCTCTCTGAAAATAGTACGGCGTTGAATTGCAGGAAATTCATGCAGTAATTTTTAATATATTGCGAGCGGGCGCCCGGCGTTTTAACTTATGAATATTTGGAATGGTGTAGTTAAAGAAGGACTGGAACTTTATTGACTCGTGTTCGGCGAATTTAATAAATGGATTTTGCGAATTCGTTTTAAATGAATACGTACTTAAAAGTTGTCCCCTACATATTCCACGAAAACGATAATAATTGGAGCGTAATCAGCTCGTCGTTTGTACTCGTAATTATTTTGAAGATTGAATGTTTTTGTTAAAAAATAACAATGCAACTGTTTACATTAGTAGATATTTTTAACAAAAAGATGCACTACTTATGGGTTCTTGTTTAATGAAATTTTCTGATTTATCAATGTGTATATCAAAGTTGCTCACCGAGAAATATATTTAAAAAAAAATAATTACAGCAAGAATTGTGTAGATCAGACGTAGACTTGTAAGTATCTAGTCCTCGCTCAATATGGACGTAATCTCTCAGTCAGAGTAATTGGTGCCACATAATTAAATAAAATCGTGTACCAAATAATTTAATTATGTTGTAGCAATTACGACAATTTTATAAAGAACAGCAATGCATTAATTTACTGTTTTTTCAATATACTTTTTTTAAGTTTGATATAAGGCATTAAAAATTATTGATTGTATTTAAAGTGAAAGTATAAGGTAAATATTCTTTCGGAATCAAAAGGAAACTGTTTATTCACAAACCAAAAAATCTGACCAGTATTTAGAAAAATGTATACATCCATTTACGTTTTATTATTGTAATAATTACTTCTTGTTGTATCACTCCTCGTTTTTCTCGTACAGAATTTCAGTCATCGATTTAAGCACCCCATTATTTTCGCCTGACTGATGCCGTCAGTTTCTTTGTGACGGCGGATAGCCCCGAGGTCTCCATACCTACCCCTTGTATCTGTTTGACGAGCTCCCACACATCCCTACACCCTTTACAATCTATTTGTAAGAAGATGAGTATATAATTTCCCCCAACAAGGAGCGACGTGGCATTTTTTACTCCCCGAGGGCTAAACGATGCTCTATAGAAATCCTATTTACTCTGCTTTGCTCTAAATTCTCCTCTTGCATCTGATTTTTTAAATTTTTCCTCTGTGCTGTAAATGCGCATTTCTGTTAATACATGGCTCGACAGTTCATACTTAGGAAGAAAAGCGATGTTTTTTTCATGCTTATTCCCAGTTTAGAAAATGGTTTTATTGTAGGAGTGAAAGTACCCCACCATTTCGGACGGGGGTTGTTGGCGATTCTTGAAAGGAAGCACCACTGAGGAATTAAATTTGTTTTTAAGCAAGAACGAGAGATCTACTTGTAATCGGTACTTAAGATGTTGCTGAAAGTAACTATTTCTTTTTTTCTTTTTAAGTAATTCTTTCCATAGGCATAAAATCAAGCAATTGACAATCGTAAATATTAAGGACACCGTATATAATATAACTTTTAAAAAACGAATACTATGGGAATTTAGAAAACTAACGAATGAAATGTTGCCTTTTAAGTTTCTTCTTGTCCTACATTTGATAGAGAAATAATCACCGAATCCTTTTTGTTTTCTGTAAAACGAGGTTATTTGAGTTCAATGTGAGTTTCGTAAGTTTTATCAGGACAATTTCTTAAGGTAAAACACTACAAATCTTTTTTTTTTATTTTTTTCCTGTTTCATTAAAGCATTTCAGTATAAAAAAACAAAATACTATTATATTTAAGTACATTCAAGTTCTTTATAACTTAAGACGTTTCCTTTAATACTCATTTGCAAAACTAGTATTTGCAACTCTCTATTAAAAATATTGTACTGCGCCAGGAATGTTTCTCGTTGTGCAAACATTACTGTACCGAAACTTCAGAGATAACAATTAGTTTTTACCGTCGCTAACAATGGAAACAATTGAAAATCTTGCTTTTAAAAATAGAAAAACAGAATCGTAAATAGACGTTTTAGTTATTGATAAACAAAAGTAAAACGGGGTTTTCTTTTGTTTAAATTACAATTAGATAATAACAACAAAACGTTGAAAGTAAGTAAACCTTATTGGTACTGAAAATAAGTCCTGATGTATCCAAACTGCACAAAGTATAACTATAAAGGAATATCTTTAAAATAAAACATTATATCATTAATTCTTTTATCGTTCCACTGTTGGACTCGGGCCTCTTGTCAAAATGAGACGGTTTAAACCAAAGTCTGCAACGCTGGCTAAATTCTAATTTTGAAGTCTGAGGTGTGAAAGTAGTTACGATATTTTCCTTCCTCGTTATATGATGTGATATTTATTTTCTAAACGCTCATGTTTAATAAGAGATGCACGACGATATAGAACCCCCGGAGTGAGAAGTTTAATTTCAAACCATTAGTCTATCACTACTGTTATGGGCTGATCTCAGTTAATGGATAAAATCAGTTATCTCCCAACCAGGTTAACTTGTATTTCAAGCAATGGGTGAAATGTAAATGAATTAACACAATATTACGGAGTATATCCAATAACCTCAAATAAATTGGGATTAGGATATAAAAGATTCGCATTTGCGCTTGTACTATGCGAACTAAATATGAGAATACCAATTCGGTTAATGAAATCTACACTATGTTTACAAACCAAACATGAATGAGTAACACCATACTGTGCACGAATATCGTAAATGTGCGATTTCCATGTTTACACGTTCGGTCGTTCACCATTGTGATAAGTAGGTCGAGCGAGATCCAATCCGATACGCTGTGTGCGTGTGTCTCGACTGTGAAGGGACAGTTTCGCTATTAATTAACAACAATGCTTCGTGCTGTATGCAGGTTTGCATTGTGTGAATCTCGTGATTCATTTCTAGTTGTTCACCGTTTGTTTCTATCCTATATACAGGATCCAGAATAGCAATAATGGCATTATTGAACATGTGCGAGATATGTTCTCTAAAGCCTAATGTCTAGTCTACTAAATTCGTCATATGAAATTTAGAAAACAGCAAGAATTGTTACAAGGCTGTCCTGTGGAAATACATTCTCTAATAGAAATCTGAATAGTCTAAAGAACTATCACCATCAGCGCTAATCTAATCGTTCGTGAGCTGTTTGAATAGAATAGATCTTTCTCACGCTGAATTTTTCTATACATATTTTGTTAATCGGGTCAAAAAATTACGATAGTTTATTTGGTTGTTGTAGTTCGTCCAAGAATTAGTGTGTGTACAGACGAGTATAATGCACAATGTTTATAGTAGATCATGCAACGAGTTTTAATTACGACAGACTAATAACATCCAAACAATACTTTCCGTATATTCAACACATTTAGACACGCCCTAATGGTGCGCCAAACTAAACAACATTAATAACGCCCTCCCATAGATGCAACGATTGATTTATAACTACTGTCTTTATAATATTTTTAAAAAGTATCGTATCTATACGGTGTTATGTAGCGTAAGTGCCATGGACAAGCACGGAGAGACAGGTATACAAATATTTGAGCTCTAAAGGAACAAAAACCATAGTGAAGTACCTACTATTGAGTACAGTAGTTACTACTGAGTAGCGAAAAGTACTATTGAGTTTAAAAAAGTACTAAGAATTAAATTCAAATTTCACCATGAATCCTACTCATAAAGTATTCCTTGTAAATGTTCGTGATTTCTATTTTGCTAGTAATTCTAAATTTCCCGATGAAACATTTCAATAATCGTGTTTCAAAACTGTAATAACCCAAAACGATGATACAGTTTAAGACATTCTGTCTCAATTGAAAGACGTGAGAATTAAGAAAATACTTTGTGTCGGGCGTTTCGAGTCAAGCAAACATGTGAGTTAAAATAACCGCTTGGTCGAGACGTGACCAATTTGTAAGGGATTTACACACCTCTCTTAGGATTTAATAATATAACATTCTGGAATCATTCCGTAGGAATTCTGTGTTACAGGATTTTCGATTTGTAACAAGAAAAGTTAGGTATTATATTTATTAATATTTACCCACATGTATTAATCTTTATGTAATGATAATATCAGTATTACAAGGATCAATAATAAAGGTACCGTAAGTTCAGCATCATATTCCGCGGTGCCCTTTATTTTTAATCATATTGCGATGACACAAACAAGAGATTTTGATGACTTTCAGCTTTACAACGTGATATTAGTAGATATCACAATGCATTTGTAAAAATTTTACTTTATTGTAAAATATCATGCACCAATTTGTAAACTAAATTGGTGACATCGATGCATTTATAGTGACGCATATTTTCCAGTGCAAAAAGCTGTGACCCTAATCGTTTCTAGTCTCTTAGCTTGAAACAGTTTTCTGCTAAGTCAAGGAGGAGGGCTAATACTATATTTTTTCTCATTTTTCTAGTACGAATTGGTGTAATCAGGGATTTGTGGTGAAGATCTCCTATTAGGCTTAACAGCTGGCCGCGATCCGTGTTTTTTTATTTGACCTCGTTTTCGCTAAGTAGGCGCCATTGAGCTTTAACGGCTCAATTGAATGTTAATTATTTTATCGGCCATCTTAGTCCATGGAAATAATGTCTTGTGTAAACATTAAAGGTATTAATTGGCGGAAAAGTAAATGTGAAAACATTAAAAGTATTAATTGGTGGTAAAAGGTGGAAATTTCCAATTGAATTACTAGATCTTATTCATGGAAAATGTGCTAGAGAGAAAGATACAAACTGAGGATAAATTGTCACAAGAATAGCTGTAGAACGGTCCATATTCATAAACATGGAAGGTTAATGTGATTTGTTGGTAATTATTGAAAGTTTTTAAGGATTTTAGGTTGGACATAAATAATACGTATTGCCGAACAAAAGTCGTTAGGCTAAAACAGTTTGAGAGAATAAGTCTTAATCTATTGAAGTACTAACACCTATACAAAATCACCATCCGTTATGAAGATATAAAAGTATTGTCTCCGAAGCACTATTCCTCCAGACTCCTCCTCTCCTCAGTTGTTTGTACACTTCTCTCTTTACATTTGCATATTTTATTAAAAAGTACATTTTCAGTCTCGAAATTAAATTCATTTATTTTCCTCAAGTTGACGTTCCTTTATATAGACTTACAGTTTGTTGCAGCGAGAACATTGCAGTAGCTTCAAGCGGTTTCAAAGTTATAATAGCCGGTGAAGTTTGGAAACTAAAGAATACAAATCGACTTCTGTGCGGCTAACTTCTTAATTACCATACTTAAATGTTTTTTGTTTTTGCTCTTTAATTTTACTATCGTGTCTACCAGTCCAACGCAATGATAATTTAATATTATGCCTTACACTGACAAAAGAAAGGTGATTAAAATTATTGTTTTCTGATTATGTTATGCGATTTTTTTATTCTTAAATTGAAATTAGCAAACTGGCACATGGGTTATTTTACTGTGAGTGATTATCGTCGTCTGTGAACCTGCCTGACACCAGAAAAGTCGTCAATGTCTTGCTTATTTTTCTGGAAAGGTCTTTTCCTACGTTATTTTAAGAATCGATAAATTAGACGATGTTAATGATGGCCATGGCCAGAGAAGATACCCTTTAAAAATTAAATTTAATTGTCTTGTTTATTCCTTCTTAGAATGTATCAATTCCGTTAGACCTAAACACCGATATAGCACGGATTGGCTGACGGTTTTTAATCTTACGTAAGATATATTCAATAGACTAGATGTTCATATCCCCCCCATTAAAGTAAATTGTACTACAATTGCGCCTGAAGCGCCAGCTTTGGCTGTAGCAGGTGGCCTTTGTGCAAAGCTGTCTTCTCTCCACCGAGACACACACCCTTGAAAGCTTCTTATACATACTGAATAAACAGCACTATTGCAGTTTATATTTAAGAATTTGCATATTACATAGTGCCTACCCTAAAAGCCAAATTAACCGATAGACTTAGTACATACGCAGAGATGTTTAAAGTATTTCAACAATTTTAACGGTAATAACGATGTACTGTATGTCGATGTTAGTGTTTAATTGATAATAGTTCACTTATAATACAAGCTTACATCGGAGACTTAACAAAACAAGTATTATTAAACAAACAGAACTTTAGTTTATAAAAAGATGAATTTGTAAGGGAAATAATTCTGAATTATTTTTGACAAAACCATCGCATTTTTTTACTTACAAAATTACTTATATATACAATCAATTTTAAAAGCGAATTATCGAACATATCCTTTAACCAACAGCTAAAAGCTTTTTGTTTCAAGTAAAAAGAATGCTACATTTGTATATTTCAAATTTGCTAAACGTTACAAGCATTATTCTCGAAGTGTACTGATACCGACTTTGAAAGCTTCCGTCGGCTACAGCGGATCAAAGCGGCTTCACAAATGCGGTGACAAGGCTTTATGCATCTCTGTATTATACCGTGACACAAATTTTACCACACGCGTGACGATGCAAGCGATGCTCAGTGACATGTGCGACCTAGATCCCTTCTCATATGCAGATACATTTTTAGTTTGATGGGAATTTTTTCAATTACGTTACCACCAAGTACATACAATTACTATCTAGTTAGAACATTCTCAAACACGTTTCAAAAATGACACATTTAATTTGTGACATTACGAAATTACCTTATGAATATGCTATCGATTGTACTTGTGTAATACTTTCAAATCGACTGTTTTGAGGTTGAATATCAGATTAACTAACGGTTAACTCTTACCAAGACTTCTTCCGAAAGTCCGTGTGCTAGATTCAGCTTAGTAAAAAAAGCTGCAAATTGCAACACAAAGACCACACATTAAACCAACAGCTTCACATCCAAATGCGGTGAACCGTGTATAATTTCATCTATCAGCAGTATCGTCTCTGATTACCCGTAATGTAACATAGATAAACATATACAAAGTTCGTCTGCGACCTCGAATGCGGTTCGAATGCGGTTGCCAAACACTTCTGCGGTCGCGATGCTCTAGTAATTTTCAAGGTGATTACCGCTTATGCAGGCGTGTACCTGTCTTCTCAAATGTAGTAAGTAGCCACATTTACATTGATGCAAAAGTAACGTTACATAAAACCGTTTACACTTTCCGTACCGTTTGTAGATACTTTACTTTTTGTTCTGTTACTGGTATTCGTTAATAATGTTTCGGTATTGTCAACACACAATGGTGTACAAACTGCCTTGTTTATTAATGCTATTCAGTGATAATTAAGAGACACAATCTGTCTAAAATGAAAAAAAAAAACATTTAATTATATTTCGTAAAATAAACTGATACATTGTACTAATAATTTTAATCAGTGGAAAAAGAGTTACAGCATTAATCGATTTCATTCTCGGAGAAAATTTGTGTCTAATATTAAGAATGATAAGAAAGTTGTTTATGAAAATAATATTCTTTATCACGTTATATTTAAACAAAAAAAAAAAAACAAAATTTAGTACTCCTTTGTTACAAATACTCAGCAATCAAACAGGTAATTACTAAAGTTGGCGGGCCGATGCTTAAAAATAATAGTCTTAAAATTATGAACGAAAATTACATAGTACGTAGTAAAGTCGTAATATTAAACGAAATACCTAAGTACGGTCAGGAGCATCAAAACAGCAATTGTATGTGTCGTCTCGTTCCTCCTTACCGCAAGCGAAATGTGTTGTACGAGACAAAAGACGATCCAGTTAATACACCGTTAGTGAATAATGGTTTTTGGTAACATGTGGCAGAGTACTATAGTAGATACCCCTGTGAGCAATAAGTTAGCAAAGAATAATGTGGAACTTTCAAACTTTATTGCTGACTATACACACGTTTAAACACTTCAGATGTACTTATTGATGGGTTAACTGCCGCGCTCAACGGTTTATATCTGACGAGAGTTGATGATAACTTTTGGTACATATATTTTTTATTGATAGATGTGAACGATGTAGCTATAGTCCTACGCTTGGTATCGTAATAAATTGAAAAGAATTATTGCAGAGAAATATCGTAAACTAGTAGTATCAACTTGTAGTGGTATCTGACGCTTTGCATACACGGATTTTTCAAGGATCCCATAGTATACTATATACGAGTATTTAAGATGTATCAAACTTCATCCAAATTTAAAGCGCAAATGTATAAGCTCTTTTTCCGGCCATTTTTCCCCCTTTCAGAGTATTAAAGATCTTTCTTTGTCATAATTAATAGTAATAATTTTATATTAGTACACAAAAATTTTTTTTGTTAATGTTAAAGAAAACAGGTATGAAATATTTTAAATATACGTATTTGTTCTATTTGGGTCGGAAAAGCAAACAAGGAAGCGTGGAAGCCGTCCAGTCGCTATATCATTAGTTAACTATGAAAACAGTTCCTTGGCAGTTGAACGTTCACGATTAATACGATAACACGCGAAATAAACTCTTGTGAAATGTGAAAAACATGTTTAGATTTCCACACGCTTGGCTCTTCTTTCGTCGTAGTCACTTTTTATCTTGCCGTTTTAGAATGTGTTCTTATTAAGGTATTAGCATTAGGTACGTTAAAAATAAATTATTTTTTGTATAAATAATTCACGCTATTATACGCTATTATATTGTATTTGTTTTTCAATAAATCTTTACAATGTTTGTAACACGTTAATTCTTATTTTTTATTGTTCTGTCCAATTCGAGACGTGGGATATTATTTATTATATAGTGGGTTATTTAAAAGTACAATTACAATATATGTAATAAAATCTGGATTGAATGTAAGTAATAATAGCGTAATAAATAGATTATATATAACTTTATGCGGCAGTGACATAGTAAAATGCGTAAAAATATTAAAGATAAGTTTAAGAAACCGGTATGTTGTAAACTAACTCATATCGAGTAATTGTACACATAACGTACGAGACCATTACTCATAACAGTCGAGTTATTTTAGTTTGCGTAAACAAAACAAAGTTTCTTTTCGTATCCAAGAATGAATTGTACGGTACATAAATCAGTACTCCTTTCGCAAAATACGTACATTGTTTCAATTTATAAATATGTATTTTTTTTATTTTCAACATGTTTACCTGAGGAGGTCCTTACAGATAGATCTATAGAATATACTAAAATCCTGTGCTTTAATATATATTATAGCAAGACATTACAGCGTAGATAATGATCATAAAAATACATGTTATAGCTTAGCTACCGTTTGTGGTAGTTTCCTATAATATGTTTTTTATAACACGGCATATTATTGTCATAGCTCCGACTATGACGACCTTAAAACTTCTGTGGGTAGATTATTCGTAGATTATAAGTCAAGAACAATGAATTTAATGTGAGTAGTGTCACTGACCTGCGCGTTTGTTTCGTAACCATTGTGTTGAATATTCGCGGCGCGCTGACTACGATTTTATATTTCACGGGAACTTTTTTATATAGTAACAACAGGTAAGTACTCTGTGTGTTATTTGTATCGTCCTTGAAGTTCGAATCCGCTTTAGACGTATCTATCCATTGTGACATATGTGTTGGCCAGTTTTTGTTACTTTACCTCTTAGAAATGTTGATCTTGTGTTATAGAATACCTCTAGACATGTCTTGTATGTAAAATGATGAATCTTAATGTAATTAAAGGTTAATATAAATGTTTTTTATAATCATATGTTATTTAAAGGTTCTATTACGTTTGTTTTATAATATTATATGGTTTAGTAATAATTGGCATGGAGACTCTAGGGGAATGACGAGTGTTCTCACTTTTAC
>DWMG01000781.1:0-17511 GCA_018244855.1 Elbella merops
GTTAAGGCCATAGTCTACCACGCTGGCCAAGTGCGGGTTGGCAGACTTCACACACCTTAGAAAATATTTTTTTTTTTTATAATTTCTAAGGTGTGCAGGTTCTCTCACGAAGTTTTCCTTCACCGTTAGCAAGTGATATATAAATTTAAAATGCACTTTGGTAAAGAGGCACTTAAAACTAATCAACAAATAGAAACGTTGTATTTTATTATTATTAATATTCTTAGTAAGATTATTCATCGTCAGTCTTATTAAATCCACTGCTAGACATAGGCCTACCAAACTGGGGTTCTGACCATAATCCCCATGCTGGGTGATTTGCGGGATAGGAATCTCAGAGCACAGCTTCTCGCTTATTCTACGCTGCTATCCATCGCCAGCCAGTGCGTTGTATACTGTGCGGGGTAGGCTGCGCCATACCGTAGTCAGCCTCAATAATAGTTATAAAACGTAATTAAGATAGCATTACAATAATACACAAGAGAATCCTCTTAGAGCTAGATACTTTACTGTTGCTTCACATCCGAACAGCCATATACTTTATTATGTCTCGTTCAATATCTATGCATAACAAAATTCAACCGAAAACTAAATAAAACTCGAATCGGATGTTATGAGACGTTTTAAGTGAATTTGCGCCATGTGTGAGCGAGAGCGAGTAAATGACTCAGAATGTGAAAGACGTTCAGAGTACGCGCACTGTATTCGCTGTGTCACTATTTTTGTATGCCGATTCGGCGTTGATCGATCGTGTATTATATTGATGTAATAAAGTAAAGTGGTCAGGCAGCGGTCACAAGTGTAATCTAGTGGATCCGTGCATAATATCGACAATCGACTCCAAGCAGTACCGCAAGAATAGTAATGTCAGTTAGATAATTTGGTTATCATCATTATCTTACACTTATTGTGGGTATGGATCTCCTCTCGCAATGAGATGGGTTCAGCTCATAGTCTATTAACTGCTGATTGGCAACGTCTTATCATCATCATCAGTCTCTCTTAGGCCACTGCTGGACATAGGCCTCCCCCATTGGGGGTTTATGCCCGTAATCTCCACGCTGTGCATGCGGGTTGGAGATCGCAGGGCACGGCTTTTCAAACCGCCGACGCTGCTGCCCATCGGCGGCCAAGGCCTATTTTAGCCGTGCCTATTTAGGCTGCGCTATACCGCAATCAGCCAGTCGCCAGAGCCTCGTCTGTTATAGCAGGGTGCACCACTTGCAGGTGAGGTTGGCTTGGGTTCCTAAGATGGTGGCTGGAACCCCTTAGGTACACTCCTTACGCTACATTATGTGTCCAAAGTCACAGGTAATGTGTTCGACTCCTTGGGTGTCTATAAAACTAAAGAAGTCCCATTTGTACCTCCAATACGTCTACAGGCAATAATAACAGGTAGTATACCAAAGGTTTATCAGAATCCGTTTAACTTTTCTCTACTGTGTTTGACTAACTCTACTGTGTTTGGATTTGTTCAAAAACTTTGAATATTTTAATGTAGTAATACAATTGGTTACATGCAATTATTGAAAAGACAATGGTGTTAGCTGAAACTGTCCCTTGTTATTTAAAAAAATATTCTTTGTCTTTGGTCATATTTTCAAAATTATAATGTTCAGCTCGCAATCGATACCACAAGGAAAAAACAAATGAATCAATCTGCATAGGTAACAGTTAGTGATTCCTTTTAGAAGTCTAATAAATGAATATGTCATACCAGAGTATGTTATTATTAGCGTTATGCCAATGCTTTGTTAGAAAGGGTACCATAGACAAAACGTTCGATTGTAGAGCAGATAGTGTGCCGAGACAATTGATAGAGCACGTGGCGACGCGTGGCGGCGGAAAGTGGCGCGCAAATTGAGTGCTCCAATTACGGTGTCCTATTCGAAAGCCATTTTCTTTATACATGTTGTTGTTTATATTTCAGAGATTTTTTTTAAACATAAACCTTTAAATTAAACATTACTTTATCATGTAATGGAGCAGAACTACATGTATATATGTATTTAATTTTTAGTCAGTACCCGGAATTTGTCTAATTAACAATGGTTCTGCAGCCTTGTTATCAATCAGCACTTATTCGGAACGTAATCTTATTCCGCCAGTCCTAATTAAGCTCGACTGCAGGTGCCCGTGACGGCAGTGGCCACTTGCGACTGGTTCCTGGTTCTCAACTCTTTTCAGATAAAAATCCATATGGTATTACTAACTGTAAATGAAACAATTATTCCTTTAATATTCTCTTATTCAATAAACAACTTTAAATAGCTTCATACCCTAGTATTAAATTAAGAAAAAAATATATTAGACTCTTTGTATATAATTTGGATATAATTTCATTTCATTTCTCAGCTAGTAGTTACCTCAATGACAAACATTACGTATATGATTTGTACTTATTAACTAACGATAGTTCAGCTGCACCATTGTATTAGTTATTATTTACAGCAATATCATTTTCGTTTACCGATACCTACATAAGATTTTCTGGTACAGCCTTAGCATCTTGGAGTTTTCTATAATGTTCGCTAAGACGTTAAGTCTGCCAATCCGCACTTGGCTAGAGTGAGAGAGGGAATGAGAAAAAAATTAATGATGGTTTTATGCTACTTTAAAATAAATTGCACGTACTATTAAAAATCATTTCAATGACTAGTGATTTTGTATAACGAATTCATTGGAAGTCCTAATAAAAAAACATTTCACTTTGACACAACAAAAATATCAACAGTATCTACAGCAGAAAACAAACCACCTGTATAAAGACTCACTCTCATCTCATGATCCATTATTTGCAACGCGCACGTGACTTAAAATGGCGTCGTTCGAAAATCGAATAAATCAAGAGGATTGGCGCTAATCGTCGGCCTCCGGGGCGAAACCACCCGAAAACACTCGAACACCGCAACGGCCGACACAAAATCATCCCGTATCATACTGGTCCATTTAAACAAATAAATAGACCGGGGGCTACAATCTTATTTGAATTATTTGCGGCTTGCAACACTGCGACTGACTTTAGTCATTCGTTGAGTAAATATGAGAAACGGATTATATGTCTATTACGTGGTTTTTATTGTTTAACAGTAGCTATAAGAGATAGGAAGAACTAAGCGATAAGTACGATTATTGCAAAGTTATGTTGTTTTCCCATTACTGGGCATTGCTCTTTGTTCACTTAAAAGTGAGAAATGTACCAACTACTCGTATATTTAAAAGGATGCTCGGGTCGAGAATACGAGCTACAGTATCTCCTGCCTGCCGTAAGAGGAGACTGATAGGAGGCTTCTGTTTTGCGAGCGGCTAGAATGGGAGCTCGAACCGCTCAGCTAGCGACCCCGTGAAGATCGACAATTCGTGTGGCAGCATATTGTCATGGGGACAGGAGTAAACGGGATAAAGCATTATGCCTCTCCCAGGTGCAGGGCCCGTTGGGGCGTCGCACTAGGAGGGCTCCAGTGCGTTTGAGTGCGGCAAATCTTCCACATAACCCGCTACTTTTCCCAATGTACCGGGTACCTTTTGACGATTTTCCCCATAAATAAAAAAGGATATTTTTTGCTTTTATTTTTACATGTTGTATATATTTGTATGTATCATATTACACTTATTATACAAGCCGAGGAAAGGGCGCGATGGCGCTCATTGGGGGGTCTATGTCCAGCAGTGGACTGGGACGGGCTGATGATGATGATGATGATGATATTATACTTATTACAATAATACCAAACATATACACAAACGCATGTGTAAGTGTGGTACCACATGCACTGTACGTCATCCACGGTTGGCTGGGAGAGACTGCCATTAGGCATTAAGTCCGTCCTTATACCTCTTAGTGTTACAGAAAAATGAATAAACTAAGAAACATAGGAGCATGCTCACTTTGCTTCACTTCGGCCAGATACATAGATGTTTAAAACCGTGTATGGCCTCATGAGACATTAAAATGTTATTTCCGAACGAACTTCTTGGTAATCATTACCTTGCTTCTATAGCATTTACTTTTAACAAATCTGGCTAAACTGACCTAGCTACTTCAATGTACTGACCACGAGTACATCTGAACTACGAGGATGACAGTGGTGGCTATATGACTTTTCTTTATCGGGGCTTGACCCAAAGGAGGGTAGGCCTTATAATGGTAAATACCAAAACAGTAAGAAAAGCTAATACAGAAAACTTGTTTTTGCTTAACATACAACCAATCTTATCGATGGCATGAACTTGCACATAAAATTTATCATGGATAATTCTAGATCATTTTGTTTTGAGAAAGAAGGTAGCGGGGTCGGGAGCTTCCCAAGATCTCTACATTCGCTACAAAGGATACCTTTAAAACTGATACTAATCGTGAGCACACGACGTAGCACATTAAATTTTCATTGAACACTCCCCACTCAATTAATATTAACGTAGAGTTGTGGAACGCGCTTCAATATTACATTTGTGAACTCTGTTTAAACGTTAAATTATTCGTCCGCTGTTCTACATATACACATATGCATCTTGAAGTAAGCCGTCTTATTTACTGACTATGATGTAAATATACCTTTGGGTTTCTATGTATAAATGGGTTTCTGTGTATATTTGGGTTTCTTTGTATAGTAGAATGACTAATGATCTATTGGCAATCACTGGCCACTGCTGATGAACACCCGCTGCCAATGTCAAATAGGTCTCTTTTTAATTGCATATCCTGCGACATCTTCATTTATGGTGGTCTAGTGTTGAAGAAGACAGTTTGTAGTATGGTAACTAGACGACAGATAAACTACAAGTAAAACTTAACATCACGCCTAGGATAGGCAGAGCACTGTAATAAATATAGTCCCACGTTTTACCAACTATACTTACGTCCCGCCGCGGCATAGGGATGAGCTTATTGTCATACACCGAATACAAATTCAGCCTCCAAACTACTACTGGGAATTTCAAGTTAGGAAAATCGAACTTTGTTTGACCCGGACCCGGGTTTGAATCGAACCCAGGGTCTTTGAATGGGCAGACGACTCGGCCACTGCAACAAAGAGATAACCTAAAAACTAAACTATACGACTTTACAAAGACTATTTCCCACAACCAAACATAAAAAATACAAGTCTGGTCATCACACAAATATTTGTCCTGAATGGGAAACGACTAACCACTGGACTAGTGGGTCAAGTCACAAGTCACAAGTTGCTCGATTAATCCACTTATATAATAAGACAAAGTCATAATCACCATCAGATGACAGTCAAAGACTAGTCGAGCTGGACAGTAGACCGACACAGATGTTATAACTCCCCCTCTCTCCATAAGCGCGCGCAAAATGGCGCCAAATCGAATCGAACGCGTTGCCGGGCAGAGAAGAGTACCTTTTGAATTCGCAAAATTCAATTTCTTATTACACCCGCCAAACGGACCGGCAAATTTCTTTTGAAACACGCCATATTCGACAAATTATATAACGGTTTCTCGTTAAACATTTTGACATAAAAGAAAGAAAGAAGCGAAAAAAATGACTTAGGAAATGCTTTCCGATTATTAAAACGTTACTTGGACTAATTCTATTATATGAAATCGGAAACAGCATATGTCATGATATTTTCAAATTACTTGAAGTAAAAATGCTACGAAATTGAGAACGCAACTTTAATTGTTAAAATGAATGAAAGAAACGTGTAGGTGCCCTCTTGTGAGTGACTGAATATTTTCATTGGCAAAATTCTTAGTAAGCATTTCATTACACTCGTGTAAAGGTGGTATAAAGTTATGTTAAGTATTCATCTATGATACTAGTATTGCTGCAGATATACGTCAATTCACAGTATATAGTTGTTATATTACAGTTGCAAGCATATAGTAGGTAGAAAATCATTAAGACATGAGTAATTTTCCATGTTTCAAGCTATGACTGAACTCAGCTAGAACTTTACCTAATGCTGAGAAAGAATACGATTGTCTACGAATGCAGCAGTTATTTACTAACAACAAAAAAGTTCTCGGCTCTACGATAAATTCTTGCTTACAAAAATAGCTGATTTAAAACCACACATTAAATAGGAAACGACTTAAACAATAAAAAAATACAAGAAAATTTGTAAAATGGAACGCAATTTTACATTCGCGCCATTACCAGCTCCCTCCTAACCAAAGACAAATGGCCAAATGACATTTCCGTGTAACGTTAGGGAGGTGGCAATTCAGCTTGTTTGATAATTTTCAAACGATTTATCGAATTAAATTTCGAATCTCTTTGATGTGGGCACGACGGCGCTGGTACCTATTCAACGATTTCAACATTCGATTATATGGTACCTGACTTTTCAATTTCGCGTCCCTTTTATCTGCGAACGAGCTTATGATGCTGGTACGGCGTTTGCGTTAACAATAAAATATAGACATATTATTTATTGATACTTTGATAGTTTAAAAAACTATGTTATAGACATTTGCCATGATTTATATACTTATACCTAATATAGGTATACATATATGTACATAAAAGCACCTTTATCTGGACATAAGATTCTAACTAAAAATAACACATCTTTCCAGACATAGGTACTTACTTGTAGATTTCTAGACCGAAGTGGATATATCGTTTTTAAAAGAAACCCAGCTTTACAATGTCAAGGCATATGTATGTAAATTAATTTAGCTTAAATACCTACATACTTTTAACGATCTACTTTTGGGTATAAATCTCTCATATAATTGTTCGCCTTGTACCTATGGCATATTCCACCCATTCGTCTGTAGGATGTTTCTGAAGCATTCTTTAACGACTTCGACAAGGTTTGACGATTGTTGATTGACGGCAACATTCAGGACTAACTTTTTCAAGTGCTCTCCGAAACAGGAAAATGTCTACTGAAATCAATATCAATATCGCTTTGAACTGAATCAATATTAATTACGGTCATCCGAGATGTCATCGCTCCTAGCGTCGGTTAATTTTATTAATCCTTTAAATTCTGCACTAGTCAGGGCTAGGTATATATAGAAAAATATTATCTTAAAGATGAAAAATAATGTTAAATATCCGTTTTGAGATAGGACAGGGCGCGATGGCGCTCATTGGAGGGCCTATGTCCAGCAGTGGACTGAGATAGGCTGATGATGATGATGATGATCCGTTTTGAAATATGATTATGATGTTAAGACCCGCTGAAGTTTAACTGCAGCTTTCTTTAGCAACATATCATTGTACGAAGCGAAAAAGGCGAGACATTAGAAATTCTTAAATAATTAGTTATCAAACTTGATACACGTCGGAAAGACACTAGCTGGTTTTAATTTACTATGATATATTCATTGTTTAAGGACGAGTTCGTTGGTCGAGTGGTTGTAAATGTGACCACCAATCAGGAGGTCCTGGTTTCAAATCCCGGGTACCTACTATTGAATTTATCTAATTTAGAATTTCTAGTAGTGACTCGAAGTCTGAATCTCTGGCCGGTGTATGGTAATAGGCTAACCAACTGTTCCATAGAAGGTAAACCTAACTGGTGAAACGTGGGATTGTATTACACTCCTCTGCCTATCCTTTCGGGAATTACAGGCGTGACGTTACGTTTTTTAAACAGTTTATTTGATTTTGACACCTCGTGTCTATTATGCAGTTAGAATAATAGCTTGGTTCATAATAGGCACAGATAACTAATACTTTTCTAGTGTTTTATTTCAAGTAATGTGATCTCTCCTAAGAGGGGAGACTCGGCGACAGTACCGTCGGGTCTGCTAATGTTACAGCCCATAAAGACTTTCTATACATGAAGAATTTAGAATGTGGAAATACAGAGCCTGTGTTGTCAAAATGGCGTCCTTTTTTATGAATAAATTTAAAAATCGGGCTTTGTTTCGAAATTAAATTAAAATATTTGAAAAAGACAGCGGAAAGCTGCTGGATTTGGAAGGCCCCAGACCGAAAGAGTTGGCGCCATTAGGGAAGGTCAGATGTTCAGGATGGACGTCTGAGGTTGATAATAAGGTGTATACATTTAAATATCACAATATGTTTTGTATCTTAGTTGCCTCAGAAAACCAATATCTAGTGAATTGCAAAAAATTGATGCAAAAACAATCATGTAGGCCGTTGAAAAGTATTGATGCACTAATACTAGCAATGATGTACCATTTGGAAATTTGACCCTTTGAAAAAAGTGCAGATAATATATGTATACAAGAGTTTTAAAGTATGCAAAAGACTAAAAAAAATTCCACAAAGTACTAGATGTATTTAAAAATAAATATATTTATTGTCCGCCAAAGCATGTTGAACAAAAATAAATTAAATTAACTTAAGAAAAGGAACCATGTACCTAAGTACATCTTTTATTCCAGAATAATACTAATAAAATATAGTACCTACACAAAAAGTACGCAAAAAAAATTTTATACACGAAATAAAACTTGTGACATTAATCAATATATTAAAAAGTAAAACTTATCAAAATCCATATTTTTCAGGAAAGTTACTTGCACTTGAAATAATAGTTACTTACAAATTTTACATTATAGAGTAGAGCTACTTTTTTGTTGATACTACTCAATGAACTGTTTTCATTTCTTACACAATTTTCTTACTTTTTTTTTTTCATCCCATTATAATTCCACTGTTGGAATACGGGTCTCCTCTCATACTGAGAGGGTTAAGGCCTTAATTTTCTTATGTTACTAGCTAATAGGTATCTATATTATTTGAGATAATGAGCCAATCATTGATTGAAAGAACGAAACAATTAATGATATGAATGATATGCATGAATTACAAGATTAGTTATAAGAGCTTGATTATATTGAGTAGGTAATGAGCAAAAAGATATAAATAGATTAAGCCATAAGCTAGAAACTCCATAAAGTCTTTAATTGTTGTTGACACGTCGCGTTTGTGATTGTATGGATTTTAATTTTTTTTTTAAAGTAAAGCTTAAATGCTTTTTCTTAGTGCCTCAAATATAGCTTTATACAAAAATATCTAACGTGTATGCAATGCTTTGCTTTATTGATTTATTATTCCTTTTATTTACCTTTTTATATTTATATGTAAAGTTATATTTTTACTTTTAATACATAATTCCCGACAATAACGTCAAAACAATTAGATATTTCACTTCATATATTGATTATATTCGGAATTAACAATAGATAGAACAAATCGGTAGCCATTTTTGATTATTAATAGGGAATGGCGGGAAAACACAGAACGCGGCTACATTAGATTATCGACCTGCAAATGTTAATTCAATTGCAGTGTAGGTACATAAAAAGGCAAACGTCGAACGTAGGTACATAATATAATTAGAGATTAAACAAAATCATCACAAAAATTCGTACTTATCACGTAATCGAACCTATACCACAGTTCACCAATAATTGAACTACTGGGCCAACCAGTGATATTAAAAATATTGATTGTAGTGATATTACATAAAATGATCAGGCGTGGTGTACAATACCTATGAAGTGGGCAAAAAAATCCAAATCCCTCTCGTGGTGCAGCGGGGCCGAAGAAACACTTCCTGCGCCAAATGTCCGCGGCGCACCCTCGAGGGTCCTTACATGTTAAAGAATCCATAAATAATATAGTTGACGTGCTCGCGGATTCAATTTCATGCCACAGTTGAACTAGAACAGTATGTTAACACTTTGATCCTACCGGTAATCATTTTCACAAAAAAAATCTTATACTTATATTACAAATCTTACACAGTCATTACATCTCTTCCGATTGGGATTTCAATAAAACATTTATAAAGGTGCCTTATTATTATTTTTTGTATATTTTCATGGATTATTAGGTACCCTATTCTTTTGATGAAACACTAGACATAAAAACAGTTTTTCGGTCTGAGCGGTGTGGTAGTGTTCAAGTGAGCTACAGATGAGATCAGTCATCACGATAGCAGAACTAGGCACGAGTAGGACTAACTAATACTAACCGATCTTATACGAACCGATCTTATACAAACCTATACTAAGTTTATATATAGGTACTAAGTTATACAATCTTGTTTGAGAAGAGCTGTATATGACCATGGGCGGAGCGACATATGTACCTAACTCTTCACATATACCTAATCCAAGTTTAGGAGCAGAAACAGTAATTCACTGTTATTCCAGAAGTAGGTATGTGGGAGTATGTTTAGTTTCCAGATTTATTAGTTCTAATAGCCTTAACATACTGTGACAGCAACATGTAGTAGAACATTTATATGCTGATTTTTCAACAGTTTTTATGTAAGCGCAAGGGAGTTTATTTAAATCCTTGTTGTGATAATATTGAAATATTTCATATGTCATATAATTACTTAGCTATACAAAAAACAGGACAAAAGTATTTTTTAAATCGTTAATACAGTTAGTTAAATAACCGAATTGTACGTAACATCTACTGATAATTTTATACTGTGCCCACACACATTCCACCCCTTGCAAATTGTAATCACTCCTTGTCTATGGTGCACCTAATGCCCCTATTGTCTGTGGTACGGATTTATTATTCATTTTCCTAATACATCTGACGCTTATGAGTTTTCTATTGATGTAGCGTCTCAAATGTTTGTTGTATGGCGAAATGGATATTCTACTGCGTTCCTTGCGGTATTTTTTTATAATTCAGTACTTGCTACGTCGGATTCTTAAGTTTTATCCTTTGTAACTGGTATTATTAGATAATATTACAGCGTCACGCCAGGTCCCCAAATATTTATTTTCTAATGTAGAATTTTTCAGCTGCTTTAGTTCTGCTACGCACTGATCTATTACTACATCTGTGACATTTTAGAAGTGCCACCAAGGAATTTTGTTTTTAATGTGTTTTTTTTTTCTGAATAAGTACATCATTATCACCACTTTAGCCCTTACCATTACACCTGACCAACCAACACACGATCCTCCGTAGGTTTCCCCAAATAATGATTTTTGTTTTTTTTTTATATCTAGCCTAGCAATGAATAGATGGGCCACCTGCTGGTAAATGGTCACCGTCGCCTATGCACATTTGCAACACCCGGGGAGTGGCCAATGCTTTGCCGGCTTAAATGGAGCTCATTGCGCTTTTTTTGAAGCCCCATGTTATAACTGTGTAAGTATTTTAGAATTGATATCGATTTTATTATCATCGGTCTGTCTAAGTCGATTGCTGAACATGGGTCTCTTAGGGTTTCTGTAGAATCACATACACATTCGAAAATATTATAATGTATGTTTATATGCCGTTCCAGCTTAATATTATTGCTTTGAGTAACAAAATTGTAATATTTTTTTTTATGTAGGTACATGCAAGTTTTTACTTATAAATATACCTACTAATTGAAATTAATTGAATTATTCGTAAACTATTTTCTTCGATATAACTATAATAATATTTGATGCGATTTAAAAAGTTTTACTTACCTGATGCATGTTTTTTTACAAAATATTATCATCATCATCGTTATCAGCATGTCTCAGTTAACTGCTGAGGATAGGCCTCCACCAGTGAGCGGCATCACGCCCTGTCCTCAGCTGAATCTGGCTGCTGCCTGCAGCCCTTAAAAATATACGGAAAATATACGGAAAACAATTCCTGGATTTAAAAAAACTATTCATGATGAGACTCGCGCGGTTACTTCAATAATTCCTTATAACGTCTTCCAACCCTTACCTATTCAGTTTTTGGGGTAATTAAACACAATATTATATTAAGCATTTAATGTATTTCTAGGGTTAAAGCTACCTCCGTACCAAACTTGGACAAAATTCGTTGAAATCGGACGGAATTATTACCAGGCGGAATTATTATTATCTTCACCTGAAATCTTCGTCTTCATACTGACGGCCTCGATGGCTAGTGGTTGCAAGAGCAGTTGTTGAGCGAAAGGTTCTAGGTTCGATCCCGGGTCTGATATTATTCGATTTTTCCAACATGAAAATAGTTGCTTAGTTTCTAAATTTATGCCCCATGTATTGCAATATGCTAACCCCCCATTCCATATTTGAACGTATAACGCAACTGATGAATGTAGTATAGTACTACACTCCTCTGCATACCTTTTCGAAGTTAAAGGATTGAAGCTACGTTTAAAATAAATATATATACAAACTTATAGGTATGTTATACAAGAAAGGAATAAAAGGCTAGTCTCGATTACACCATCAGTGTGTTAAAAGGGGTGCAGAGGGGCTGGTTGGAAGTTTTAATAAAGCCACAACATTCGTTTGAACTGCCGTGAAGTGGTCGCAAGTGGCCACATACAACCAAGTTTATTAAATACGCCATAACACCAACTCTGCGCTTTTGGCTCTCAGTCTAACAACTGTTTAATATTGATTGCTACCCTCCTTTGGGTGAATCAATATTTAAAAAATATCATTCTAGTTGCAAAAAGTTCGTGTCTAAGAGTAGAATGATAATAGTTTTTGATAATGATAACGCAGACGTAACATCACGTCTATAATCCCCGAAGAGGTAGGTAGGGCAATGTTGTACACTCCTCCGTTTCACCGGTTACGTTTTACGTCCCATGGAATAGGTGGTGAGCCCATTGCCATACACCGGGCACAATTCCAGACTCCGAGTCAGTACTAGTAATTCTAAATTAGAAAAATCCAATAGTCCCTACCCAACCCGGGATTTGAACCTAGGGCCTCCCGATCAGCAGTCGAGCTTGCAACCATTCGACCAACGAGGCAGTTAATGATATGTAAGAGGCAGAAGCAGTCAATAATGATGATGATAAATGTTTTTTATTATATACTTTTTGCATTGATTACGTAAAATGCTTACGATATTTAATGGATTTAAATTTTGTGTAAAAAAATATCACTGAATTTCTATTAGGTGTTGCGTGGTAATCCTTTTTAGAATTATCTACTATTTAAGTAATACTTAATTTATAAAACATATTGGTAAAGTGTGTGATCGTTCACAGCTTAAATTTCGAAAAATAAGCATTATATAAAAATGTATTCACTTACAATAAGAGAAAGCCATCTAAAGCGTTGCGAATAAACTTTTCGAAACTCGGAATCACTACACAAGAATTTTAATTTTTTTTCGTCTATGGTTCAAATGAAATCAGCGTAAGCAATATTTTGGTTTTGAAAAGGGTTGCTCTGGATGAGATAAACCTGTCAAATTATGCAAACATAGACACTGAGTAACTTCAGATACCACAATTGCTTTAATTAATGGTCTGTCACTTCATTCTTGCCGCGATCCTGTACAATATGGCTAGAGCTTTCTTCTGAAGACCTGGCGCTCTTCAAGAAAGGCGTAAAGAGCACGCTGCTTCAAAACAGCAATGCGTTGACCACTCCTTAAGGTGTTACAAATGTCCATAGACAACGGTGACCAGTTACCATCAGAGATCTTCAGTGTTTGTTACTGTTCCACCGTTTCTACGTGAACGTTTTTCTGTTTGAAGTGTTGCCATGTTTATATATCAGTGGCAAATTCTTATCCCTAACATATTTATTTTCGTTTGCTTACAATTAATCTCAATAACATAAATCAATGAACACGTCAGGAATGTAAGGATAGTAGGTAATATTCAGAACTCGGTGCTCCTACCTACTCCCTAAAGGAACTCGTGTGAACATATAACAATATAAACGAATATTCAGTAGCTTTATCGGAATAAAATGGAATTATAGGGCAAGTATATGTTATATATTTGACTACTTATTCGTATCGCAGATTTAAAATGATTTTTAACATTAGAAACGTGGGTAAACATTAAACATTCGGTCCTCAATAGGACAGTATGTTCACTTGTATAACCGGTAGGAGGGGGGATGTATAATTGTATATGTATGTGTACAATAGTATATGTTTAACGGAGACATGGTGAGAGTGGCCCCGCTCGCAATATACATCGCAGGCGGGCTATTCTTGTAGCTGTTCGGTATTACCGTTCGTTATTATATCGTTATAATAGTTTTTATCGAATAGTTTAAATGTACCTGTATATTGCTTCATCACCATCAGCATTTTCACCGTTCCACGTTGGACAGGGGGTTTTTGTCATAGGGCTAAGGCCATTATCTGTCATACTGGCCAAGCGGGGTTCAGCCAACAGCAACTTATAAGTATTCGCTTATTTTTTATTGATTTAGTATAAATGCATATAATATATGCATATACATATATAGGTATGTATGTTTATTATACAGTTTGAAGAAATTAACAGATAAATGGCATTGCTGTGGGGATTTAGGTACTCTGAAGATTAATATGTACCTTGTAATATGAATTTGCTAAATTAAATGTTAAAAAAACAAGATAAGTCCTGTCTACCTATATATCTTTTTTTATTTTTTACATGCGTGAGTTACATGAGAGTGGTTACAAGCGCAATTGTCGATCGGGAGGGAACGTGGATCCGTGCCCGGTGTACGGCAACTGGCCCACCACCTATTCGATGATACGTGGGAGTGTACTACACTCCTCTGCCTACCCCTTCGGAGATTACAGGCGTGATATCACGTTTTAATTTTTACATTATTTATCGTAGAGAGTTAGAAACCACCTCCAATCTGTTTCAAGATTATACGTTATATAACCCGATTGTTAGAATAATTGAATTAATAGTACCTGTAGATATTTGGTTTAATCCTCGACCTCTAGGTATTTTAACGTATTTTAATAAGTAATTAACAGGAATAGGTAATATCACATATAATACAATATTTACGTATCATATAAAACATTATTTATTAAGTAGATATCCAAATTTTGTATAACAATATAATATATGTATTATCCGATCAATATATTGGGTCTTCCATTTTGTTCTAAGATTTGCCAAATGTCAGACTTCACTGTCAGCTTGCCGTCATATGACTAATTAATTATCACTGACTTAAATGTATGAAACAGGATAAATAATAGACCCTAATTCAAAAATCGAATATATTCCAACGGTGGAATGGAAAAAGTTGCGGAATTGTCACTTTGCGCAGCAGCCGCTGGGGGCGGCGCGGAGTGCGGGCCGGAGATAAGCGGCTTAACTCTACGGCCGAGCGGGACGGAGTTATATCGTCAAAACGCAAGAGGGAGCGAGAAGACGATACATCTCTACATACAGCTGTGAATGCTACCGCGTACCACCGCTGTCACATGATGCGAGCGAGAACAACTTATAACACTAAAGGACTATTGGAATTTAAACTCTATTATGTAAGTTATAAGGTCTGATTTAGCTTATATATTGTCGCTGTCTTACATTCAAGGGTTGCGGCGTTGGAATAAAAATACATTTTCCCGGGAATATCTACGCTGGTACAAGTAAAGTTTGCGTTCGCTATAGCTGTATATAGCCGGCACAATTTACCGTGGCGTCTAAACAGCTAATTTTAAGAGAACTAACCGAGTCCCGAGCGAAGATTCCAGCTCTTTTTATTTCTATACGGCGACCGTTTTACTGTGTTTACAATGTTTGTACTTATGAACTGCGCTGTTGACGTTTGGCATTCGAATTTTGAATTTCAGACTTTCATATTTGGAATTCTGTTTCTTTTTAAATGACGGAGCAAATAACCGCCTGCCTTACGTTTTGAAATGTACACACGTAGTTTATGAGTCGTCAGGTTACCGTAGCAGATGCTCTGTCTAGTTTAGGTTAAGATGGCCAGGTATATGTCCAAGATACTAAGATGTATCTTTTTAAAAGATTTCATGAAGCAAACAACAACAAAGTAACATATTTTTTTAAGACTAGTGTGTTAAAAATATTTAAAGTAATAGTAATTATTTCAATGATAAGTATTCATTTAGTAACACTACTAAGTATATGTAGTCTCGTCTGGCTATTGCAGTTTAAATATAGGTACTAACTTAAAATTATTCTTAATACTAGGGTGATACTTATATTAACATTAATGACTGCCTCGACTGGTCGAGTGATTGCGGGAGCGGTTGCTGATCGACATGTCCAGGGTCCATATAATTTATCTTGATGAAAACCCCGGTGCGAGTTAATTATTTGTATGTATGTTCTTGTATCTGATCAATGTCATATCTTGGAATAGCCACATTCCACGAGGAATCTTTTCATTAACAGTAAGTTCGCAGTTCGATTGAAAAGCTGCTGAGGTATGCCGATAAAGTAGCTGGACGTCTACATGGCGTAAATATAGACGTATTTTGATAATAGAAATATAAGTATTTTTCGCTATTTCTTTGTCTATGTTAAGTAAATTAAGCTATTAACAGTAATTATCATTAACCACAATTAATAAGGTGACGTCACGGACAATAAGCGTTAATTTCAGCAGATTAATTACGATACAGTAATCATTGGCCAAAAATAGAGAAGAGTGTCCATTTATGTTGGTATCGTAACTCCTAGCACGCACCCTGTGAATATTCGTGAACAATTCAATGTAAAAATTCTCATAAATAAAATATCATTCATTCATTCATTAATTATTCACTAAATTCATTCATTCACTAAATTTATTTATTATTCATTCACTAAAAATCATTTATTCATTAAATTATTCATTGTCATTCTCAAAAAGAAGGGAAAGCAATAGATTTTTTGCTTATCGCTGTAGTCCTCTTTGTTATTAAGTAAATAATAACTAACATAACTGATCTATACTAAATAATTATTACTAAACACTTGTAAGGAGACGTGGTGGTACATATACTTATATATGTATGTGGTGGCACATATAATATGTATGTAGTATGTACCTACATCGAGAGTGGAGCTCCAACCCATCAAAACATCGTCAACATATCGTCTATTGTACCATCACGCTTTGTCCCTCACACGTTAGGCAGATTGCACCAAATATCACTATGCTTACAGATCTGATGTGTCTTTTCTAAATTACACGAACTTATATGATGCTTTTTACTTGCTATTATACTAATATTAAGAAAAATACATGTTGAGTATAAACAAGTCAACTTCATCTAAAGAAATAGATTCTATATCAAAATATCAACATCGCATCTTTATCTAATAGTTAGGTTATTTAAGTGTGGGTAGGTATTGAAGAAAACAGTTTTCCCGACGTTATTGTGAAACTGTGAAGGAAAAGAAAGACGGCGTAAAATAAAATAGTGCTAGAATTAGGGCCGGCTCCGGTGTCGGCGGCGCGGGGCTTCGGCGAACGAACTATCGGATTACCTCGGCCGCTCTGCCACGGCACGCTTCATGTGCAGTATAATGTCGTATGAGAAAGTGGAAAATAGACAATACCTCGTCTCACCAAACCCTAACCGTTTTATATTAAAACTGGTCACCGTCGCCTATAGACTTTTGCAACAACAATGGTTTAACGATGTGTTTCCTGCCTTAATATTACCAAAGCGTGTACCCACCGAAACCTTGGCGAGGATTCTTGACATAAGTAGCAAGTAATTGTCATCAGTATAGTTAAATCGTCACGCCGGATTCCTTATGTTGTAGGCACAGATTACCGAGTGTAATATTTCTAACTTAAACCACCTGATGGAAAGCGAGATGCAGCCTAGGGTGTAACACGCTCGCCTAGAAAGTGCCTATTCACCCGTCTTTTGAA
>DWMG01000782.1:0-17509 GCA_018244855.1 Elbella merops
TGATACAATATTACTATTTTCATCTTAATCTTTTGACTGCCTGGTTGGTCGAGTGGTTGCAAGTGTACCTGCCGTTCGGAAGTTCCTGGGTTCAAATCCCGGGTCGGGTACTATTAGAATTTTCTAATTTAGAAGTTTTATTAGTGACTCAGACTATAATATGTGCCCGGTATTTCATTGTGGTTCTTAAACATAATTCGTGAAACGTGGGGGTGTACTGCACACCTCTGCCTACCTCTTCAGAAATTACAGGCGTCATGTTACGTGTTACGTCTATTTTCGTCATAAGTATAGGTTAAGCCCCTACCTTGCTAAAATACTAGAATCTAAGGCAGTTGTATCATGACAACAGCACTTATCTCTTGCTTGTCACATCAGTTCGGTGTTGACAACGATTGTGAAGTGGTTTCTCATTTGTGATATAACTAATTTGGCTCAGTTTTATTCAAATACAATAAAATACGTATTATTTTTAACTTTCTTTGCATATATTTTTTAGTTAAAATGGGAGTCGATATTATTGGTTTTGCTTATGCTGCTACTGTAGCCGCCGGCGGCATAATGGGATACGCAAAAGCAGGTTGGTATTTTTTTTGTAAAAATTTAGAAAACGTTTAGCCTAATTAGGTTTTTTTTTACATTTTAAATTCACATTCATTATCACATAATTTATTCTGTATATCTAATCATATAAGCATATATATTTTTGCATATTATTTACCTATCATGTTCTTTTCTTGGAACAGATAAGATATAGAATTATAACAAATTTGTTAAAATACTAATCATGCTTGAATTATTCGAGAACTTTCCAAAATATTAATTTAATATTTCATAAAAAGCTTATTCAAGTAGTATAGCACTTTACTAATCAAAAGATAATAATTAACTTTGCTATTAAAATTATTGAAAGATATTTAACTAATTAATTGTTTTTGCACTTTATTAATTCTACATAATATATCCACCTACCTTAAACAAAATCTGGAATATAATATATAACCCTTTGGAGAGAGTGGTTGTCATTTGTAGTTTCTGACTCGGCATTTAAAGTGTTCAGAAAAAAAATATATAAATCAACGATTCATTTCTTTGAGTGTGTGTTGAAGGTCTAAGGTATTCATGACAAGCTGTAACTTACAGATAAGCCAGTTCTTCATGTTCTACATAATTTCAACAATTGGGAGCAAATTTTGTCCTCCCCTTTATTTTAATCTTTATATCTTAATATAAAGAAATATGCATTTCTTCATATCATGCACTGTATTAAAAGTATTATCTAATAGAGATGTCATTATATTTTGACATTACATTTAGTTCCACTGATAACAGCAACTGATATCACTATTTGTACCAACAAAAAAGATGTCAGTTTTCATTAGTGTCACTTTTAAAATAGTTTTCCTCTTGAGGTTTCTTTGATACCACCAAACAAAGTTAGGAAACATGCATATGCCATATTGAGTGTTCACACATTTGGAAATTCAAATAAAATTCACTGATTAATGAAACAAAACATTTTTTTGCACCTCCACTGCCAGTATATTTGCAACATTGACTGCCACAATAATTATTTATTTGCCATTATAAATAATGCTTAGTTGAAAAAAAATTCTAACCACAAGTCACTAAACATGATACCAACTAGTCTATTTCCACAAATTTTAACTTCAATTTCCTATAGTTAGTAAGCCATTTCTAACAAATGGTTTGTACTATATTTAAATAGACTAGTTTATTACCCTAATAGATTTCTACAATGTAACAATTATCACAACTAAGAATACAGACAAGTATTTGGCTGTCAGCCATCTTTCTTAGCTGAAGATGTGGGGCATTGAAAAAGAATTGCCTATGGATCCTGCTAAGATGACAACAAGGTTACAATAAACTTTTAAATATTTCAGGTTCCATTCCATCACTCGGAGCTGGCTTAGTGTTTGGATCAATTTTAGGTAAGTCATGTTTTGTGAATCATTTATCTTTATCCATTTTTATATTATTATATCATCATATGACATTCCTTACTGGGTAGGCCAGGGGCATTGATGGCTAAATATTTACATACAAAAGTGATTGATTGCTAAAGCTTATAAGAGAATTATTATTCATGAAAAAGTAAAAGATTGAATATAGCATGTTTTATACTCAGCTCAGCTCAGATGTATACTCAGCAGTGTTTACCCCACTTACATTCTGAGATATTTGCCCAATTACAGGTTGTTCAAAAATTGGTAACTATGTTGAGTACAGAATTTGTTTTAAAAGCATACTTGGACATATTAATTTTTTTATTTCTATATTTCTCAGTGGCGTGCCATTGGACAGGCCTATGTCCAGCAGTGGACGGAAATAGGCTGAGGATGATAATAATGATGTTTCAGGTCTGGGTGCCTATCAGTTGAGTCAGGATCCTTCAAGATATGGTTTGATGCTTGGAACAACCACAGCCTTAGGTGGTCTCATGGGCTATAGGTAGTCTATCAAGTTGTTTTTGTATAACATTGTTGGTAAACCACCATTTTTTACATTGAAGCTTTTGGTCTTTTCTAGGTGTTTTTAATAAATATTCAGTAATAAATTAATAAACATAACTTTGGGGGTGTGAGGGGTTCCAACCACCATCTCAGGAGTCCATCCAACCTCACCTGTATGTAGTGCACCCTGCTATAACAGACGAGGCTCTGGCGATCGGGGGATTGCGGTATAGCGCAGCCTAAATAGGCACCGCTAAAAGCCCTGGCCGTCGACGGGTAGCAGCGCCGGCGGTGCGAAAAGCTGTGCCCTGCGATCTCCAACCTGCATGCCCAGCGTGGAGATTATGGACTTAAACCCCCTTTTGAGGAGACCTATGTCCAGCAGTGGACTGAGATAGGCTGATGATGATGATGAAATAATACTTGGTCTCACAGAACCATACAAATCTCTGTGTTTAATGGATGCTATTAAAGTATTTAAATCAATGGTCCAAGCCATAATTTAATTTTACTACCCTCATAATAGTAAATGGACATTGTAACCATCATGTAAAATAGGTTCTTAAAATTTCCTTTTTTTTTTCTATAATTATGTTGGATTGAGATTTATAGTTATTATATGGAATTTATTTTCTGGTTTCAGATTTTACAATAGCAGAAAGTTCATGCCAGCAGGTTTGGTCTTCTGCTTATCGGTCGGAATGTTTGCGAGACTTCTGACCAAAAATGTTATATCCAGCCCAATGCCAGTAAAGGGCAGTTAAACCATTAGCTGACCTTAAATGTTACCAACCACATACTCAGGCATTTTATTCCTTATGTGTTCCACTTTATAGATGTAGATTTCTTTTTTTGGATATTATTATAACTAACAATTCATCCCAGATTGATGTAAATTTTGCTATGATTACTTTGGCCTTCATAGACTGTTTATTTAAACAAGTCTGCTGTTGTAACAATGATGTGTGAAATGAATAGATGTTTTACAGAAGATGTTTTTATATTTTGAAATCTTTTTGTTGTTGGTGCTATAATTTATTATTATATTTTTATTCCCTGATATTGTATTGAAATGGTGTTTGTTTTGTTTTATAATATTATTAGTAACAATGTTTCACTGACATGAAATAAATGGTGATGGGAATACTTTTACTTCTATAAAAGTAGGTAAATGTTCAACGGTCTTAATAAAAAAAAAACAGTTTAAATTCGTTATTTTGTATTTTCTTCTAAAACAATTTAGGAGAAAAATATGAATTGGTTCAAATACAGAAATATTCAGAATATAATAAATAGTAATATCAACGGCAAGTGATGTTACAGTCAGAAATTGCTCCTATAAAATATATTAATAATTCCGCCAAAATACTACTAACGTGTAATTTTTAAACTATTGGTAACTTTAAAATTAAAGGTCTACGTCACATAAATAATTTTAGAAATTAAAAACAGACTAAAATTAAAACAAGGTTTTTTTAAAAAATTTCATTAGGATTTAAATCCAATAATTAATATAATATAAACTGAACGATGAACTTACGAATTAACAGTATTACTAATTGTTCAGAAGGCTGCGAACCAGTCGCTGTAATCAGTTGAAAAACAAAAAAATAAAGCCTTACCTCATTGTATCTTAATAAGTAGGTATTTTATAAAAAGGCACTTCTTGGCAGTTTCATTTACCATAAAACAATGCTATTTTTACAACCGTTTAAAACAGAATCCATAGACTAAAGAGTATTTCTAATATAATTCCATAACCAAACGGAATTTTCTGTCAAATTCTTGTCGATTAGGAGTTTGATCGTCATTTATACAAAATTATATCCTAGTGTATTTATAGTTCATTAATAGTAACACAATCACATTATAATATCACTCACAGAACTGTGTCTGACACTATACAGTTTTGTCTTCAGACACATTTTACACACACTCGCGCGCACATTCCCTTATTACCCGCTCAATACTGAATATTACTCCTATAATATTCAAATATTATTTAACTAGTAATATTACACTTATAATATTTGCTACATTATTTGACGTTCACATTATTTTTAAGGCTATTTTATTTAAACATTTGCTATAATTATTATCATACATACACGATTATATTCATCATTATATACAAGCATTATGAATATCACAAAAAGTTGTGTAAATAATATTACATGAGACATTACAGGAGTAATATTCACATATAATGTGGCATGTGCACGCATTTCACAATCTGTAGGGAAGTTGGAGGCTAGGAATTGCCCGGTCCTTGAAGACCTGGCGACATGGTGGTACCTTAGCACCCTCCCAGCTATGCAGTCTTCAGTTTAAACCCCGCTCGTATCGCTAATGGCGGCTACTGTCAACATAAAAAAATATTTTAATTGGTATCACCTAATGACATTTATTGAAGTGATATTTTGGTGCGTAAAATTATTTATGGACAAATTGCTAGTTTCGAAAAAGAATATATTTTATACCTAATTATTTGTGTAATTATGACTTTTATTCATTAAAATAAAATGTTGGGTTGTGCTAAAATGCTAATTATATGAATTGTTTGAAATTTGGAAAAATGTTGGGTTAAATGCGGGATGTAATAATTAATGTTTCAAGAATACTATTTAGTGTTATTTTATAAATATATTATGTGACACATGCGCGTACTGTGACTTGCAGTTGTAATTGTTTATGAAAATGAGGATACAACATTTATCTACTGCAAACCATGCTCATAGACAACAGTACAATGTTATCACAATAAACTCTACTAGATAGAATTTTACAAACACAAACTACTTTTTTAATATTCCTACAGAAAAAACAAAGTAGATACTAAAAGTTTCATGCTCAAGAGACCTAATAACATACGTGACTAAATGATATTAACATTAACAACGACTATGTACATAAAATCGATAATCGATAATGTCTGCATGTCATGATGCTTGGAATACGAAGAAAGGTTGAAGTATGGCTATGTATTTTATATACATCATGATCGTTTAATGTATGGGATTGCAAACTTTTTAAAAACATTCATTCATCGTTCATTAATTAAAATAAATAGAACCCTTTGTTTTTACTTATTGCAAAGCACAGTTTTTTCTTCGTTCTTACTCTGTAGGTCTTTAGGTCTCTAAGAAAAATTACCTAGAGAAATAATACCCACGTATAATCTAGGTTCATCGATAGGTAAGTCGAAAAATCTATGTAGGACCTAGGTTCTACGTAAGTTGTTATTTAAAAATATTGCAAGTACCCAGCAATACTAAACACATATGGTAAGAAGGAATGCATGTAAACAGAGAGAGTATATGTACGCGATGTAGAAGATGAGAGACATCCAGATGAGGCGACGACAGAATGACTTCAATGTACAAATCCATTCTGAATATCTTACCAATGAGATTAATTTTGGCACATCTATTTTCGTACGAGTTCGTCACTGGTCAAATTCCTTTGGAAAGAGTACACCAGTCTGGCCGGTTCTATTTGAACTTGCTGCGAGTTTGCATCAGGTCTTATAGAGTTGTCAGACGATTTGGCCTGAGAGTAGTACGTTCCTATTTTGAAAAGGGATTTAATCCCTTTCTCCTGATTTGGGCTTTTGGTGGTTCCTCTAAAGTACGTGTCTAGTTCGTCTTTTCTATAGAAACCGCGTTTGGGTTCAGATACGACGGTAGCTGAAGTGGTCTTTGTCGTGAAATCGTTGAAGTTGTACGGGCTTTTCGTTGTGGAAATCGAGTATTTGTTTATGGAAGGCGGATATGTTGTGCTGATCGACGGCTGATTCAGCTCTGTGGTCTTTTCCGTGCTTACCACCGCCTTCTTTGTGGTGTAATAGTAATATTTGAACCAGTTCTCTGTTGTACTGGATGGAGTGGGAGTAGTCGTTGTAGTTGTAGCTGTCGTTGTTGTTGAGGGTGTCGTTCTCGTCGTCGTTGTTGTTGTTGATGTTGTTGTGTGTTCCGAGTTTGTATTCTTTTGGTTTGAGTAGTACTTTTGTTCGTATGATATAGGAGGCGCTGACGTGCTAGCGACGTATGGCTGTGTGTTCTCTTCGTAACTGTTTTGTGTTATTTAGAAAAAATAATAGATGTATTAATATAATTTATCTGTTGTTCAATCATGTACACATACTGTCTTCAATGAGATATACCAATATCACATTGTCTGTGGCAGTTTGTGGTGTAATGTCTATAGGATAGAGAATTTTTGTATATTTGAAACACTTTCAAGGATATAGTTCGTCTAGGCGATCGATCCCGATTTTATCACATAATTACCTTTATCTCATTACACTATATTAATGACTACAAAGAACCCGAATTTTTTAGGTAATAATAGACTACGTATAGGTGGACAAGTTCACTGGTGGTGGTCGGCGGGCGGTGGAATTGTTATACTTGTGCAGAATTACCTACATGTATATTACCCCTTTACTATTGCTCACCATCAGTGAGATACTAGGATTCCATGAGGGGAAACAACGTGGGTCTAAAAGGTGTTTATCTTTAGTAGTTAATTCTAATTGATTGATCCCCTCCACGCACCTCGTGATGTTCCCGAAGAAGGGGCTGGTCTCCGGGCGCACGTAGCTCGGCGTGTGCTGCGAGTAGTCGGGGATGATGTTCTCGTGTTCGGTTATACACCGACCGTTGATGCAGTACTGGAATTTTGACCGATATTACAAAATTATTATTATTTATTATTATTTATTATTTATTTATTTAAATCATTCTTGTATTGAGTTACACACCGACAGTTGATGCAGTACTGGAATATTAACCGATATAATAACATTATTAAATATTGTCACCACGGTCTCGATTATTCGGCTAGATATTGTAAATGTTGCCATGTCATATAACGACCTATAAAATCAATAATATTTACATAGATTTAGAAATTTTGTAACAATTGAGGTTATTTGCTAAAGAAATGCATTCGTTGATATATTGGATAGGGCCAGTGCGGTGGGTAATAATTATATTAAAGATTGAAACAGAACATTAAATAACATGCGTAATGTAATGCAGAAAAAAAAATCGAATAATTTGTTATATTGCCTCAAGCAAAACTATTAATTTCTGTTTTTATTTTGTATTTTTATTTTATATAATAACGAGACGTACGCTGATACGGAAATGAACACCGGCAGTTTGGCGAACATATACCCACCTACCTGTAGTTTGTCAGGTTGGAAGGAGTATAGTAGATCGATACCTGTCCGTCCCCGCAGGGCGAGCCCTCGGCGGCGGGCCGGTACGCCACGCAGTAGCCGCTGGCCGCGTCGAAGCAGAACAGCTGCGCGCACACGCGCTCGTCCTTGAAGCACGCGCTGCAACACGCGCGCCGCCCTTCACTTACACTTTGCACACTTGCGCACCGAACTGCGCTCGGTATACTTATTGCAATGGTGACCGACCACATTCGCATTACACTTTGTACAGTTTCGCACACAATTGTCTGAACTCGTTGCAATTAAAAAATGGTACACAGAATACACGAGTGTTGAATATTCTACTCTTACAGACCTGACATGTTTCTTCTCCATATTCCTCAGTTCATACACCTATTCGGTTTCATCGAGTTCTGATCCCTTCACCAGCCAGTAGGTGGCCTATTTAGTCAAAATAATTTTGACGTATTTTTTATATTGTTCATCCATCTCGCTCACCTTGTCCCTCTATCTTTCCTGCATTGAGCGTCAAGCGTGAGCAGGCGGCCCGGCAGCACGCGGGGCAGCGAGTCGTCCTCGTGCGGCGAGTTGTACAGGCAAGTCGCGGTGTCGCCGCTGGAACGTATTAAAAAAATATTTCACTATTAAATGTCTTGTGAGTGTTTATACAGATGATTATATATTATGTCCACCGCGAGCTCGCTACAATCGGCGGGAGCTAAAGATGAAGGACCTTCTATAGGTCCGGAACTAGTGCGGCCATCCCTAAAAACACGTGAGGTGAGCCGGTACATATAAAATTAAAGTACAATAAATGTTACAATTCCTACTGGTGTTGGTTACTAGTTGAAATATAACCCGCAAGCGAACACTTGGAACCTGCGTGAGGACACACATATTTAGTATACTGTAATAGATTGTTAGATAACTATATTTAAGTTTAAAAAATATGATATTTATTCAACGAAATGACTACATATTTGTATAGCAGGCAAGTTCCAACGGGTTATACTCGTATGCACGTGTTGGCGATTAGGTATAGGTAGGTATGTATGTTGTGACAATATTTTATCTATGTAGAAATTATATATATTAAAATATTTAATAGATACGTATATTAATCATTGTAAAAACAGCTTATATAATAACTTGCTAGCGATTGTCGCGTTGTAGTTGTTGTTGTAGCTCGTATTGGTCCGCCGATTGTTCGCGCAAATATGAGTGGAATACCTCCTAGAGCCGGTTCATAGTGTAGGCAGAATAATGAATCACTCATATGATGTTGTGCAAACAAATCACCGCGAGTAGCAGTTTGTAAAGCAATTAAGATATAGTATGAAATATTACCTAGTAACTTCGATTACCTCTACGGCGAAGGCGCGGCTAAATGAAATACATAGAGTCATTATAATGGGTCAGGTCCTGTATAGATGACTTTTAGATGACCCTTGTATAGATGAGATATTAGTAGTTAAATGTAGTAGGTCAATTAAAATATACCTTGTCGATAGTTATTAGTTAATCAAGACAAATAGGTACTCCTAATTATTCAGTAATGCACGGACCTAAACAGATCGGAAGTAGGCTCTGTTTTAGGTCTATGTCAGCTTTTGTTTATAGTAATTAATGATCTTGTGCCACATAGGCGAATTATTGCTTTTGACCGGGTTGAAGGATTATATCAGGGTCATTAGTCCTAAAGTGTTATGACATGCCCAATATGTTTTTACCATTTTTAAGAGCTATTTTAGTTTAATAAGACTAATAGTCTTAAAGGATTAAGATTGACTCTATTCTGAGTGTAACCTTTACAACTATTAGTCTTAACGGTTACACTTAAAATGGTGTATAATTACTAAACATCTGAACTTACTTCAAAAAGTGGTGGAAGCTCTGCACGCTGCATGGTGACCATCGAAATCCCTTCTCTGTATGCCTCAGATCGGACATGATGAACCCATCCTCCCATCTACACTTTTCAGCGCCAGGCCCACCGAGGTACGACGGTGGGGGACTGCCGTCGTGTACTGCACCTAATCTGTAATTTTTAGTAAAACAGTTTAAAAACCGCTAACATTAAGGCAGAAATAGATTAACAACAGATTTGCTAACGCAATAAAATAAGTAAATGAGTTTAAAATCTGACCATAACATATGTTAGCTACATAAATATAGATCAGAATTATCTGTTGACATTAAACTTTATTATTATCGTCTGGATAACTTTTTTATTATTTTTACACAAGAAGTAGTAAGGTTAATGTTTTTTGACAATAAATAATCCAAGGTTTGTTATTTCGGTAAACCACAACTTACAAATGGCCCACTTCGTGCGCAGCCACGATAATGCCAGAGAAACCACCAGTGTCCTCGATAATGGCGACTGAGTTGACCTTTTCTAGCCTCTTGTTGACCACGCACGCCCCTCCCACGTAGGCGAACCCTATGTTTCAATTAGTTGCAAATTGTTAAAGCCTTGTGCTAAATATATAGACATAAGAGAAAAATGGCGACAATTTAAAAAAAAAACTATCTGGATAGGCAAAAGGAATTAATGAGACGGAAAAATTACAGGCCTAATTTAAAAATATTACGAATGTATATTATATTTGTCAATTAAATATTGCACAGTCTGATCACCCAAGAAATACACAGAGATTATTAAGTGAAATAGGTACTGAATGAAATTTATGAAAAATAAATGAAATTAGACAAAAAACGAAATAATGGCCGATTTACAGATAATATCAGTACAAAAATATTTAAAAAAGGAAAGGACTGCACAGAGGATCTATAGGAATCAACATTGAGGATGTAGGTACAGTGAAAACAATGAGAAATCGATTAAATAATTACGTACGAATAATAACATGGGTACTTACAAATGAATCTGGTTCGTTAATAATAATACTTACGAAATACGGTCAAAATATGCAAACGATATGCCAAGTACAAAGCTCGTGAGGCGAAATGGCATGCAAACTTTGATAAAACCAAAAGGACTTAATAAAATCAAATGCCACCTGGTTAACATTTTCAGCAAAATTGTGAATCACTTATTTAAAGTAGTATAATATTTGCTATATTTTTTTTTCTGTCTGAAGCGTCCTATTTTCAAACAGCCGTCGAATTTTTATGGTGATTTCGTTTCCGATTATAGTCTTTTCTACTTTTGGTTTAATCAAAGCGGGAAAGTAATTAGTTATTATTAATATTAAGGTCATACGCAAGAAAGTCGTAAACATTTTATGTTAGTACTAAAACTAATAGGTAACAATTTACATACATTGCTTTAATAGATTTGAATTTCGAAAACATGCAATTTTCTTTAGCAGCTGTAAAAATTAATAGCTATATTTGCAACATGCATCATTTTACGTATTGAATAATAATTAAATTAAATTACCCATAAATATATTGCAAACATAATATTAAGAATGACATACTAGGAAATGTAGTCAGTCATTAAAAAAAAAATTGTTGCGTTTTTTGACATCTGTTCTTTTTAATAATTGTACAAAATCTCGGCATCCGGTCACTGCAATATTATAATGTTACATTCAAATGAGGCACGTAGAACATTAGGTTTGATCTTTAGGTTAATATTAAGTTTATGTTATAGATGCACAGTAACGGGCGCTAAGTTAATTTACGATGTCCTCGTGTCATTTAGCTAAGGTAGGGCCGACTGGTCTTCTAATCACCTTACGCAACTTTCTTGTTATATGTATTGGAAGATGTACCGTGGTCTTTTGAAAGGTACGCACCAAGGAGCCAATCATTATTTCGTAATAAACACCCGCTCATATAGACTTAAGGTACCTATTTAAATGCAAAATACTCTGTCTATAAATTTAATCACAGGTAAATGTTAACGCCTCATTTGACAGTGTACAATTACAATTTGCAATTAAAAGCAATGATAAGCTATTGAAGTATTACTATTACATGCTATAGTTTGAAACATGAATATTAAATTACTGAAGTTAAAATATGGTATATATGTATGTATGTATTTATATCCGATGAGACGATGATGACTTACGCATAAATACTATAGAAGGTAGATGACTATACTACATACAGTGAAGACATGTTCAACGTATATACATGACAGGTTTCTAGAAGTTTCTAGAAGAGAACGACTGCGGAAAGACAGAATATTATTCACAAGGTGCTAATGAGATCACGGAATCGGGTGTAGGTAAATTTGGGTGGGTATTATCCCTGAGTGGTATGCGGGACTGTCCATATCAATAATACGTATGCATTTTTGAAGATAATTGAGAAATTCAGAAAAAGAAATGGTCCTATCTGTAAGAGAAACGGATAATCCGGTCCTCGAAAGACACTTTAAGGATTAGGGTGTAGATGTTATAACTCGGTAAGTATTGGTAAACATTATTCGACGGCTTTAACAAGGCGTTTAATCTGTTTGGTTTGCACTCTCGTTATTACCGTGCATGCACATTAAAAATGTGGAATGATCGAACTTATGGCGTAGTGTCGGAGCACTCCGACATAGGACTCTAAAAGGAAAGAGTAAAGATAGCTTGTCTTCATAGCAGATAAAGAATTGCCCACTGCTCGAGTGGTGCAAATAATCGAGGGCGTGGGTAACCACTTAACATCAGGTGGCTTGTGTGCAGGTTTGCCACGCTAAATATAAAAAGGCAGTTCAGAAACTTGCCACATATTGGTTCACCACTAACCCGTATGTCACGACATCTGCACTGAAACAGTGAAGTGGATTTAAGCTCTAAGTCTTCTGTAATTGTGGGTGATGTTTGTATCCCAGAAGTGAGACGTAAGAAGGTTGTAGTTAGCGAAGATAAATGGGCAGAAGAGTTACAATAATGTCATTTCATTAATTTTGGATGCACAATGAATAGAGTCTAATAGGAAATTGTTGGTGGCAACGCGCTTGAGTACAATCATGGGAGTTTTCTTTTGGTTAACGATACAAGCTCGAAAAGGGAGGGATATTGTAATAACAAAGGAATATGAGAATTGTTAAGGACTCTTTGCTACGTTTATCATGGACAGCCCCATGTCGTGTTGAAGTGAGGGACATATGAGAGTACGAATATAGGCGTGCTCATGGTTATAAAAGAGCTATATCTTCGAAACACGCCTACCTGCTGTCCCCCTATTGCACGCATCGTTCGCATATTGTCTTCTGCACATGTCTAGTCTGGAAACCACGGAAATATATCAACTCAATAAATTTCATAACCCTTACGACCTTTAACGATCCCCGTCAGGTATATGTCACCTTAGGATGACCGTTTGTTCTGACCAAAAAATCGTGTCGTTGACTTTTTTTGGTCGTACACAAATTTCCTTGTATATAAATCAATAACACCTCAAACATTGAACTGTTCGTCGTAATACGCAGATAATACTTTGTGCAAACTATTGAATCGTGTGTCAATTATTTTGTGATCATTGCCAATTTTATTATCCAAATCCTTTCAACAGCATTCAAAATCGCAAATATTCTTGATATTTAAAGGATTTTTTTATTGAAATAAAATGGGCATTGATATAACTAACTTATTCAGCGCCATTACCAATCCTCTACCTTGTAATATTAAAAAAATAAGCCATTTATTATGTCACTCGTAAGCTTTTGTTAATGCCGAGTACGTAGAAACCACTCGCAATCACGTATAAGATTCTCTTGTAGTTAATTTACCGGCTGTGCCTTTTGTACAGCGACCACCTTTGCGTCGTCGGCACATGTCGTACCTGTTGGTAAAATTATGTTTTTTTGGTCTCAATTTGACACCGGACCGTCGTCAACAAATTCCCATTTGACACATGTAAGTAAAACAAAACTCAAATGTCACTCATTGACAGCAAAAATCTTGGAATAATGGCGCCAAATTAACAAAAAAGGAAATAAAAGTATACTTACATAAATCCTTACCTTTGTCGTCCTTTAAAGTAACAATACAAAATAAAATACGAGTTATCAATATTGTTTAAATAACATCCATAGTGATTTAAAAAATATGACGGTCAATTACACAAAAAATATGAATAATATTTTAGTAACAAGAACACTGCAGTAGAATTTAATTTAAAAAGAATTGTTGCCTAAAACATTAGCCTCGACATGAGTCCGCCATGTTGTAAGGTTGCAATAGTAACGACTGCTTTACATAAAAACTGTTTTTACGCATGTTCGACAGTAATTTAAATATTTTGTTCTTATCAGGCATTAAAATTAATGGCTGTATTGTAGTCACGTGATTTCAAAATAGTTTTTTATAATGGAACCTGAATCTATGCATAAGAAATTAGCATTTTAATAATTTTAAATTCTATCAGATTTGATCTGGTTTACACATGCTTTAAGGCAGTTTGTATTGCTGTATGTATAAAACTACTTAGAATATATTATTTAAGTTAATTTAATTATGAAATATATTTGCGTCTATTTTTAAATAATGTAGGTAGCTAAGGTAGGTAGCTATTTTCTAAGGTGTGTGAAGTCTGCCAACCCGCACTTTGCCAGCGTGGCAGACTAAGGCCTTAACCCTCTCAATACGAGAGGAGACCCGTATTCCAACAGTGGGATTGTAAAGGGTTGGAAAAAAAAAAGGTGGAGTGAGTGGAGTGGAGTGACGATATACGCAGTGGCTCGCTGTGGTTGGATACGTAGAGCTGAAGATCGAGCTCAGTGGCGTGCCATTGGAGAGGCCTATGTCCAGTAGTGGACGATGACAGGCTGATAGTGTGTGGATGTGTGTGTTTGTTTGTGTTTGTGTGTGTGTGTGCGTGGGTGCTTGCTTGTGTGACAATAATAATAACTTGGACGTCTCACACAATGAACCGTCGTAAATTTTTCAAATTACCCTGAGCACGGTACTGCTCACTTGCGTGATTCCCTGTCATATTTCAAGCCGAGTACGTTTGACGTACAATCATTTCAGCATTCGCGGCATAAAATTCGCATCAGTTTATTGCTCTGCAGCATTGCGTACACAAGATTAATTGATAGTGTCGAATGCGGCGGCAGTAACAAGTTACCGGTGCGGTCTATATGGCTGTATCGAATTGCCGAATATTTGTCTCACAGTCGGATCGTGTACACACGAACAAATTGAACGATATGTCTTCCTGAAGCACATGTAACTATACGTTTATGTGTTTGTAATTTATGTGTTTATGTGACTGCCTCGTTGGTCGTGTTGGTTGCAAGTGTGACTGTCAATAGGGAGGTCCCGGGGTCGATTCCCGGGTCGAACACTACAAAATTTTCTAATTTGGATTTTCTAGTAGTGGTTCGGAGTCTGGATATGTGCACGATGCATGGCAATAGGCTCACCACCTATTCAATAGTGGGAGGTAAACGTAACCGGTGAAACGTGGGAGTGTTCTGCATTCCTCTGCCTACCTCTTCGGGGAATACAGGCGTGAAGATACGTTAATTTTGCTACATCTTATGAATGTGACGTGTAAAACTTTGGTATGAAACCAGCTCACCTTTGATTTTGAAGTCTATCAATCAACATTTGGCTAGGTTGATATGGCGTTTTGTCAATTTGGCAGCAGACCGATATATAATAGTGTAAAAGAAGAGTTGATCATTTTGCATGGATATTCTCCGATATTGCTTGATCTCCTACACGTTTAGAATTACCACGCAATGTACATCTACTTGATGGACATTTCACTACCCATTTGTAAACCTTATCGCGGCAATTAGTTGGTTCGTAGATAATTTTTGAAAACTTCTCCATTCATTTTGTAACTCCGGCGAACTTAATTGATTTAGCCGGCAAAGTTCTCTTATGCCACTACACTTGCCTTCTGAGCTTGTTCATATGCATAATGTTCAGTTCGAAACTTCGTTACTTTACTTTCAGAAAACATGTGGTGCCATCTGTCGTCGAGTAGACGAACTTCGTCGCAAAAACTAGCATAAACTTTATTACTCAATTTGTAGAACTTAAATGAATTTTGGAGAATATTTCGTTCTTTCTATTGAACCTTATATTAAATTAAAATGTTTAAGGATAGAGCACATGCTGTTTTAATAGAGAATTAGATGTATATTATCTGTTGGATAATCTTTAATTTTCCAATAAAATTATTCACTAATGTAAAATGAAAAAAGTTAGGCAATATATCTGTAACGCCCTGAAAAGTGTCTAGCAAGAACTGTTGTGGCAAACTGCCGAAGTTTGCTGCTAGTGAGAGACTTAAAAAGCCATAAATTTCCGCAAACGTCGCAAAGGTTGAACATCATTAGGCAAGAGCGGAACTCGAGCTTGGAGTACCTCGTGCAGTATGTAAAATATACGTAAGTGTTTAAAATATAAGCACAGACAGCAGTGGTATAAGTTTTAATAATTTCGTGCGTTCATAGTCTCACAATGGTGAATTTCAAATATACAACGTTTGTGTGTAGCAGGGAAGTAAAGAATTTTCTGGTGGTCGTTGACCATTTCAGCGAATTGTATTCAAATACGCTGATATATTTCGAAAACTCTTTCGAAGGGCAAAGTCCAGTCTGGTGCGATATGTGACGTAATAATACACCTTAGTAATATACCTTAGATTAGGACTTTTGTATACACTTTGTGTTTATTTATAAGTGCGAAGTATTATTTATTTATCGATCTTGCCGTTATTTAGCTTAGTTCCATTAAAATTGATCTCCGCTTTTGTTAAAAATACAAAGACGGCGGGCGTTGCTCGAAACAAAAAAATTGAATAAAATAAACGAACAGAATTAATAGAAAAGCTGCAGTGCGCTTAGAAAGCTCTCTAGTATTTCAAAAGTCACTGGCTAGCTTTGGCTTGCAAGTTTTTATTGTTTTCACTTCCTCAATTTGACGTTGCCGCTCCGGAGTTAAGCGAAAACATTCGTAATTAACTTAATTACAGTTTATGTAAGAAATAAGTTCATTTGTACTTCATTTCACAAAATAATCAGCGAATCCTAAAGTTATCATTTTAAATTAAAATAAACATGAATTTCAAGAAAGGAATAGAATTAACTAAAGAATATATATTATAGAAGTAATGGCGTGGCTAGACCAGTATTTATATATTGTATCTTCGAAGCGCGCTTCTGGGTTAGCAACATTTTTTTGATTTGTTTGGTTACAAAAGATACCTAACAAAGACTACAATTATATACGTTCATTTTCAGAATTCATGTATGTAAATTATTTAATTTTGATTGTTTTTCGTTTTAATTTTTATTTTTTAATGAAATGTAGATCTGTGCAGGTAAGGATGAATTGGAATACATTATATTTAACTTAATATATTGTTTGAGGTTGCCTTAAATCTTTGACCTGCACTAACTAGGATTCTATTCATGTTTGAGATTAGTAATATTTGTTTCTACTTCAATAATGATAACTATTGCACTAGAATAATGATCTTATTTCGAAACTCGCCGAGTGCATTCTCAAGTTCTGCAGCTCAGTATCTTGCAATATTGTCTGTTTCCATTGTTGGGACGTGAGTGTAATACCTATCTTCATGGCTCTGTGATTCAAATGCATATTGATTTGATCTCGGTTCGCTGGGAGTGCACGTGTGGTATAACCTCGCAAATACAGATTAGGGAGAATTCGGATGATCAGGAAATCGTCAAAATACTGGCAAAGACATATTAGCTGTCATATTTCCGCATCTTATATTTGTGACAGACTTTTTTAATGTTCCTCATCTAGCAATCAAAATTTAAGTATCATGGAAGAAAATGCTTCATGTTTTATCTAGTTTGACTGCCTCGTTGGTCGTGTTGGTTGCAAGTGCGACTGCCGATCGGGAGGTCCCGGGTTCGATTCCCGAGTCGAACACTACAAAATTTTCTAAT
>DWMG01000783.1:0-17506 GCA_018244855.1 Elbella merops
TAAAACCAGAAATAGTAATAAACCCACGCGGAAGAAGCAGCGGACGCGGCTAGTTACTAATAAAACTATAGCGCAACACGTAACAAACATAACATCACGCTTGTACCCCGTCGAAGGGAAAGGCACAGGAGTATATTATACGCCCACATTTTATCACTAATGTTACACGATCATGGAATAGACGGTGAGTCTATTGCCTTACATCGGGCACAAATCTAGGTTCTAATTGGTGAAACATGGGAGTGTAATACACTCCTCTGCCTACCCCTTTCAGGGATTACAGGCGTGACACTACGTAAATAAAAGGAGCAGGGTTGCTATATTATTTAACGGTCCTAAATTTAAAATTTATATAGCAATCGTTGATAAGATAATAGTTATGATTATTTTTACACACACATGAAATCACGGTTCGGTTGTAAAAATCGGCACTAGCGACGTAATGGATCACGGGTTCAACGCGTGCACAAACACAGGCGATTATAAAATCATGGCTTAGGTATCAGCTACTTCATACTACTGCCTTTTATGTCCTACGCAGATACATACATATAAATGTATACTTCTATGGATATTTTCCACGCTCAGAAATACTGGTGTTCATCACATAAATACATATTTATTCTGGTTAGGAATCGAACTCACGACCCCCGGCGCAGCATGTTTCCTGTATTCACAGACGGCTATATATTATGTCTGTTGAACTGTTGCTAAAATATATATTATGTCTGTTGAAATGATAGTTATACTAAAGATCTTATATTATATTCGTAGTATAAACTGTACAGAGTTTGTTATTCTAACCGTTTCAAAAGGTACTATTCAACATTTGTGTCGATGTCCTCGTGTTTATCGGGGCATTCCATTAGCGTATTTAATTATTAAGTTGATTAGTGACCTAAATAACGATAACAAGCAGATTATCATTCAATGCATTTCGTCACATACAGGTATCTTAGGCAATGAGAACTTTGACCGGATAGCTGGGGAGGCAACGGGAGATGGTACACCATTTCCTTGGACTCCTTGCTTTAGAGAAGCTTTATGAAGGAGTGAAGGACTTGTGCTATTTTGGTCTATTCGGACCAAGACTTATAGCACAAAAAAATATTAAAATATTCATTTTAATGAGAGGTCTCTAACTAAAGACATATGGTACAAAACCGTTCAACCCACACTTCCTACAATCCCATGGTTTGCCTCAAGCAATATGTGCAGACAAGACAGTTTTAATCTTCGCCTTCGTTCAGGTCACATTCCATTAAACAAGTTTGCTTATATGATGCGCAAAACGGATTCTCCCAATTGCACTGTTTGCGATGTTGTCGAAGATGTTATTCACATCACTATGGAATGTGTTCGGAATGACACACAACGGTGTAAGCTGAAGAATTTACGTTCCTCGGATATTGGCTTAATTAATGTCATTTTAACCTCCCCTCTTTCTGAGGACGCAAGCATACTATATAATTTAGTTAAAATAGGTTTAAGTAGTAGATAAGTTGTCCATTTAATAAAAGTGTCTTAGACTAAGAGAGCCACGATGAGGGTGGCATTGTAAAAACCCTCTATAAATAAATACTGAATAAAAAAAAAAAAAAAAAAATGATTTTTACGACGTTTCTTAAAAGACATGAGTTATTTTCAAAGCTTTAAGCTTTATGCATTATGCCATTTTATGCATAATCCCGTACGACAGCGTTTTACGATTTCGAAATTGGATAATAAAATATCAGATCGAGCTCCCCGGCCAATAAAGTTATTTTATTGAGAAGACAACGTTCCCATGATTCCGAAGATGAAAGAAGAAACAAATACGAAATAATCTTCGTGCTCCTGGACAAGGGGGCTTAACACTTTTAGTACATTAATTTTTACGGAACTCTACGAACCTATTGGTGTAGATTAATTGAGCTAATATCCGTAGTAAATAAGGCTATGTGTGTTTTACATTTGGTTGTCTACAGTGCACATTGTATCATTTGCTGCGATGACATTCTTTCGAAGTTTCTCTCAGACTTTGCTGTTGTTTCTATGGAGAATCAACAAGGTCGCCTCTGTGGTTGTGATTGTGGATGTGGTGGGCAACATTTTTCAGATCGGAATACAAATAGTTCTAAGAACAATTCCTTCACGAGTAATGTAACCAGTTGTATCGAATGTGCTTATTTTTATAGTATAAGACGTCGTATCGTCGAAACTTTAATTCCCAGTTTTATTGAAAACTTACGAATATTACATGTTATTTTAAAATAAAGCTCGAGATTTACATAACAAACTGTATATAAATGGCAAATACACCTTCTTACGCATCAAACCGGCTCCCGCTATGCCTCTCACAAATGCAATCAACCTGCATGCCTTCCGTATCCAATGTTCTATATGGATTACGTTTATTGCATTTACATCCATATACGAGTATCTCACTGTTGCTTGTCATTGATATTGAAAGGAAAGGCAGCTTTTTAAAACTATGTTAGACTGGATATAAATAAGCATTGAAAGCCTACAGGCTTAGAATTCACTCTTCCACTCCGGGTGCCTTAGAATGAAAACCTAGCACGCACCACTTTACAAAATAAAGTGCATTTTAAGATTTTGAGTAAACGTAGTCTTCAAGAAATATCGCGGGGAAACCTGCTCAAAAAGTCTTAAAGAAATATTGTGAGGAATCGTATTTTTAAAATTGTTTATTATTCCATAAAGCGTATATTGTCGTTAACCCTTTTCATTCTGAGATAAGATCCGAGTGCAGCAATGGGAGAATAAAAGAGTTGATGATGATGGTTGTAATTGAAGTAATTCCTCAATTAATAATAATTGAAAAAGTTAAGCAATTATTAATAATTGAAATAATTACTCAATTAAAATAACTAATAGTAATGACTTATTTCAATTAATAGTAATGAATTATTTCAATTGCACAATTGCTCAACATGGTGACGTACCTATTTCTAAAAGCCCTGCCCTTTCTATCCGGAATTATATAAAAGTGCACAATCATTCAGATTAGCTAACAATAATGAATCATTCCCATTAAATTGGTAATTTAATCTTAATCTGACCAAATGAGTCTATTGATGGGACTAATTCTCAATGAATGCCGCCTCGCGCCAGGCTGAAGCAAACTATCAAATAACAGACTTCGCTATCCGAATTATAATTAGCTGCGTGGTTCATTAATAGCCTTTGAAAAATATTACTCAGCTCTTGTAAAAAACATAACTGACAGCGAATTTGAATATAATTACATCTCATATAATTGGTACATCTCATATAATTGGTACATATAATAACCATTTATCAGTTATTTGTTCATATATATGCCTGTATGAAATAATTAAGTTAATGGAAATTACTCCTAACCCAACTGAGGAAAGATTAAACCCAACGTATCTTAGCATCGCCAATAAATTCCTATATAGATACTATTTCCCTGTTTTGAGGGCTGCAAATAACATTGTGTTGTAAACAACGGAGCTAACCGAGGTCACAAATTTTGAAAAACAAAATTTATTTTCCTGTAGTCAATAAATATCTCACGAAAACTCTCTAGTGTACTATCCGCACTCGTGGTAGCTGGGAAAACCTACTAACAATATAGTATTTAAAAATAATCACTACAAGAAAAAATGGAATAATTTATTCAGAATATATATCATAAGAATTTAATCTCATGCTACTAGTGCAGAGCAATTGCATTAGTGTTTTACAAGGTCCATCAATCAACTATTGCGGAATATTATTAATGGCGTACTCTTTGAAGTAACCTAAAAGCGAGCTAATCCAATCCAATTTAAGTATGGCATCGAAACGGTCCCGTGGGCACAGCGACTAAAAAGCAATCGCTCCGAAACGCTCATATGCGACCATATCAAACTGGTTTTCGTAAAACCCTAGTAGACTCCACACCAACAACACGCCAGGAGAGTACAATTCATAAATATGAGAATAGTTCTCGTATTTGGATTATTCTACATGTTTATCATAATGAGCATATTATGCAGTTATGATCACAGAAACGAACCCTTGCAAAGCCATGTGTATGTAGTAACGGAAGGAGCACGCACTGCGGCCTCTCGCCGACTGAAAAGGGAAGAAACGCGAAACATTACAGACACAAAGGAAAACAGCTTCCAGTCTGCCGGCACGACGGAACCGAAAAACATTACCAATTCTAATGATGATAACAAAAGTCATGCAGAAAATCATGACATACTTGTGGAAAAGTTCAAGCAAATATGGCCTTTAGATAGATGGCGCGAAATTGGGTTCTTCTCGGACGACTACCTGTACTTGATTAATGAACACTGGTTACGGTTCCCGCCGCCAAATTCAACGTTACAAAGGGTTTTGGGTGTTATTTATATTTTCTTCGCTACTCTTGGACTTTGGGGTAATGTCGTTGTTCTACTGATGTACTGTAGGTGAGTGTTTAAATTTTATATAGTTTAATTACAATACTTAAAAAAAGTACCTGACAAAAATGAATTAAAAAATGAAATTAAAAGTTTATTAAATTTTATGCAACCGTTTTAAATCTTCCAAATATGTCGTGTGTTTATCGAAAAAATACTAACTTATATAAGACAGGGTTCACTCGCCTGTAGAAAATTTAAAAATAAGTGAAGGAAGATCTTTAAAAATTTAATGAACGATATAATTTGCCATTTACTTACTTTTTTGTTACTAGTAATATTGCCGTTCAATAATTTTATGGCAATAATTGTGGTTATATTTCAATTGCCTTTAAAAAATAATACGAAATAATTTCTTTATATAAGACCATAAATTAATAAAAAGTATGTTTACTACACGATCACGTCAGATCCCCTATGAAATAGACAGAGGGCACCGAGTGCCAAATATTGAGATATTTATATTCTACATAATATCTATAACCTTACAGATCTAACGACCCATTTCTACATTCGTCATTCTTGTCACATACGCACGCCGCTTTCGGACTCTTCTAACTTCGCAATCAGTGAGTTTCTAAAGATAAAAAATAAAAAGCATTGTAAATAAAACTAAACTGACAATGTTCGCGTTACACAACCGATGATTCTATCCCATTAGCTGTGTGAGCCAATCCATTTATTTTACAATAAAACCTGCTAAACCAAGTCGTGAATTTATATAATATGAAATTTAAGCAGGTAAAAATACGAATACTGTAATTGTAAAGACCGCGGTGTTGACAAAAACCAGGCCTAACGGCTCAATACTTTCGAAGCACACAAACTTGAGTGATAAATAGCTTGTGTACACTAACTGCACTCGATTACGCATAACATAACATCGTTAACAGCAATAACAATATCCGGGCAGATCTCTACATACGACCATCCCATCCCAAAGAGTGTTCTAAGAAACTTTTATGTTGTGGTAACCAAACTGATGAACTACATCAATATATACAAAATAAAGATAGTTCGTTATTTTTTTACACCCAGACAAATAACATGTATTTGTGCTAATCACACAAGTATTTAATCTGGATTGGAATCAAACCGACTCCCACCGGCTTAGCAGGTAGCTTCACTAACAATTGACTGACGGCCCCGTCAAGGTAGTAAGGTTAATAATAGACAAACTTCGTTTAATATCCACCGTGTAAACTTTCCTTGTTACCTAAACAAAGATAGTATCTTTAATACAATACGAGACTCTACACGTTGCTTTGGTGATACTGTTTTGAATATTCTCAAAGCAAGACAGTTATTTGTGTCGTTATATAAATAAAATCTGTAGATACATATTGTAAAAACATACCACAGGATTCAAAGAGGGTGACATCTGTGCCAAGACTCGAAAATAAAGCTTTCGTAGCTATAGTTTTAAACCAGCTGTACGCACGGTCGCGTTACGCGAGCTGCCGAACGTTGTTTACAAAGCATTCCGATAAACAACGTCAGCTGAAGATCCATCAGGTAGAGAAATAAATACAGATTGCTGGCGTCTCTGACGCGGGAGAGTTATATATAGCTGTCGGTGCGAAAAATTACTGACGCCCAGGTGCAAGCTAGTTGCACGAAAAGTTTGATCTTGATGTTATTATACATATATACAAATTTTTTGAATGGTAAGGAGATTTTAGATCGCAGAGGGAAGCAATTAAAAAAAATTGTGGCATAAAAAACGATCAATAATTTATTTCAGCGTTTGTATGCTACATAGCAAAATGCAATATGTAGGAGAGTTTCAATTGAAAAAGTTATATTTCCATTTTTATTTTCTATTTATACCCTGTGTTGTAGGTTATAAATTTATAAACACAAAACGGTTACACTTACTAGCCGAAAATTTTGCAGACCATGCAAATAGTGTGCTTATATTGAATTTCATATTACTTATAAAATGCTCTATAACACGAATAGATGTGTATTCAATAAAATGACATAATGCAATAGAAAAAAAATTCTACGTAATCTTTTAACATTACTACGCGGTAAATTGTGTCCGAGATAATTCCTATCTCTATAGACTATCAAAATAAAATTTATTAAAACACTATAATGGGTTTAGCGTGGTTTACTGTACCAACAGTAACAGGCAGATAATAACTTGGACAGACAAAAAGGTGGATTTGAATTTTATATTTATTTATTTATTCTATACTGTTGTTAACAAGGGGCGGACTAAATGCCAATTGGTATTTTCTACCAGTCAACCCAATTATATTGATAATTATCACCCTTAGAATAAGATTCTTCGAAAAATATTCAATATGCAGATACGTTTCAAATAGAATTTATAAATATGTATAGATTACAGCTGTAACAATCTGGACAGTCTCCAGAACATTTTTTATGCTTACTAGTATTCAGTACTACACGTGTTTTCTGTGAATTTTGACATTCAAAGATTGAAGTTAATAATAACTCGTCTCGGGTATTAAACATATTCCCTGTGTGTAAATGCTAACCGTGGAGGGTGTGTGGCTACAGTGAGGCAGGGAGGAGCATTTTGTCTCTGCTAGCACTACAAACGGTTGTGCTGTCCGTTGTCGCTAGTGCTATTGTATCGCGAAAATGATTCAGGTTATCAAATGTATCCTAATACTTATTCCTGTGACAGTTCGCTGCGTAAACCTCAATACATATGTAACAGACACTGACGGTGCAATCGTTAATAAAACATTTGTTATTGACAAGTTCAATCTCAGTGCTATCCATCGCTTACGTTACAGTAATGTTTTGAGGAGTCAGAGTGTATTATTGTGGTGTTGTTTAGATAATTTAAAACAATGGAAAAAACGCAGAAGAGTTAACAGTGCTTCGCGTGTTAGAGAGAAGAATTATAAAGAACGAAAAAAAAGAAATTCGGATGGATTACGTATAATTCCCTCATATGAAACATTTGATGAAAAGAGGAACTATTTGGATCTGTTAGTGGCAAGATTCAAGGAGCTGTGGCCTACCAATTCCTGGCACCGATATGGTCTGTACACCGATGACTACCTGTTTTTGATCAACCCACACTGGTTGCAGTTCCCACCGCCCGCCCCAGCTCTACAGTATACTTTAGGTGGACTGTACATCACCATGGCAATTGCTGGATGCTCTGGAAACGCAGTTGTCATAATAATGTATTTTAAGTAAGTTATTTATTTATTATTTTTTTTTAATAATTACAATTTAAGTTATTAATCACTTGGTATAACCGTTTATTTTTTAACCATTACCATTTCGGAGATACGGGACTTATATGAAAAAGGCGCACGTGATTCAATCACACTTAAAATAAACACCAGCGGGCGGCATCAGCTGCAGTTATTTAACTCCGGATTGCGTGCATACGTGCAACCGTGCATGCGTTGATATATCATAGAAGCAAATTTATGCTTGTTTCCGCACAATTGTGTACAATGTGATACAACGATTTGTAAGTACCCAGTTTACCGAGGACACATGTTTACGTGCTCGTATATTTGGATTCTTAATATTATACCGAATTATCCACGTCCCTCACCTAGTTAATTTTAACTTCTGCGACATCCTGTATATTGCGGAATATTTTACATACTAGTTGTTAAATTAGGCTTCGCTCTTGCTGCTGTGGAAAAGAGAAGTTTTTCCAACGTAACACGTGCGCTGTGTACACAATAGCTCGGTTCCGACAACATTCTATCAGTTCACTAAACTTCGTTAAAATTAGTACCTACATTAGATTATACATTATGAGTGAAAAGGCAGACGAGCAATATGTTTTAAAACAATTTTATGAACTTTGTGTTGTGAACAGTACACAAATACGTAGCAATAACTTTTTATAAAATATCTTGCGCACGAATTCGATCCTCATTATTGTCTTATTAGCGTTTACAATAGCTACCGTGTCATAAGCGAATTTATTATTTGAGACACGAGGCATTCGGAAATAATTATGTTTACACGCCTTGGAATGAGAAGGTTTAAACGTTTTATTGCGATATCAGCAGATATCCGTCTAAGGTTATTGCTTGACCTACGCAGTAGTAAACAGCCGTCCAGGCGGTTAATCCCGAAGATAGCAGATAAAAGCACCGAGGGGCAGCCGGTAAGCCGGTAGGGCAGCCGGGGGTACTGCCAACAAGTATGTAATTAAACAAATTGCATAGCATGTTTCAATATGAGTTATATTGCTTTGTACAATTATCCTATACTCTTTACAGTTATTCGGATGTTTTTTTAAATATGTTGCTAACATATCATCTATGCTGCTGAACAGTGAAATCCTTTAGAGTCAGCCTCTTCGGAATTCGCGAATTCAAATTTCCGGGCACGTAACTCCTTGACTTCTTATGAAGGTGCGTTGTCAGATTCATTATAAGTTGTATACAAAATAAATTTGCACGTGAGCAGTGATAGTCTGGTGGTATAGAATTCGGCCTCTCTTGCTAACAGTGAAGGAAAAAATCCTGAAGAAACCTGCACACCTTAGAGTTTATGAAAAACGAAATTCTCTAAGGCGTGTGAAGTCTGTCAAACAGCACTTGGCCACTCTGTCCTTAACCCTCGCATTATGAGGAGAGAGCACTGTTGAATAGTGTAATGATAAGAGAGTCGGAAGCGGAAGAAGCTAAATGAAGGTATATTACTCAAGTGAAAATTGTCAATTCATAGTGGGCCAGACTGATAGACTATAGTATTAACTGATCTCAGTTCGAGACAAGACTCAGACAGTCGGAACGGCAGTGCACAGTCAATTACTCGATTATGTTCCAACGATAACGAGAAAAAAATGTCCAGTAATCGTTACGTAAATAAACAATTTTTACTCAAGGAAAACTCATGTTTTCGTTTCGTCCTCCGCCACGCTCCTATCTTCGGCAATTGGTACAATTATTTTGCGATAAAGTAAATTGGGTTTCAATTAACATCTATATTTTAATTCTGTTTGAATCGATGCACATACATACAATACACTAAATATTCGTGCCAATTTTCCTACTTTGTACAGTTCTTATGTTTTATTCACAAGAAAATGATCGAATAGTCGAGTTGAAGAAAAACTAATATAATGATCTATAATGAGAGACCGATTTGTGGTTATTATTCAAACATAACATCACGCCTGTATCTCCGTAAGGATGTAGGCAGAGTATAATACACTCCTACATTTTACCACTTACGTTTACGGACTTCCCATGTAATGGAGGATGAGTATTGTGGACTCACTGGACTCAAATCCAGACTCCGAGATACTACCATTAATTTCAAATCAGAAAAATGGAATAGTAGCCAACCCGAGGATAGAAACCAATGTCTGTCCCTTAGCAGTCACGATTGCAACCCCTCGACCAACGTGAGAGTCAATTATTATTCAAAACTATTCAAATATCGAAGTTCACGAATCTTGGCAGAGAGCTTCTAAATATTGCCAAGATAGTTTAGGATATTATCATATAAGATCGTTCCTCAAAGGCAATTCTTCAAAACAATATATTTAGATTACCTGTACCACATGACCATCTTATTGTAAGGGGCGGTCTTTTTACTTAAGTGGCTGAAGCTTAGGATTTTCTCCACCTCGTCGCTGGAGTGACACGGCGACGTGACACGGTGACGTACAATTAGCACTTTACCACAAAGTAATGACTGATCCTATGAGTCCTAAGTTTTTAATGCACAGCGTTATCTACACGCTGTGATACTATGTAGAACTAAGAGACACGAATACACGTCCAAGGTTAACAAAATGTAATATGTTTACATCTTAGTGGCGGAACGACGCTACAAATTTATCACCGACGAGTTACAAAGCCTCCTGTATCCCGTTGCAATAACAACTTGCTAGAAAAATAAAAATGCTTACTGTACCAGTCTTAGTAAACACATCATGTTTGTCTTACTCCTAGTAATATGTTCTTTTATATAAAACCAATTAACAAAATACAAATAATACTTTTTGCGTTGTTTGAACTTGCTCAAGAAAGTGAGAAAGCAGTCATTTTATTATTCGTAGTAATATTATCCAGAAAGCATTTTTTTTTTCAACCCATTACAATTCCACTGCTGAAATACGGGTCTCCTCTCAAATTGAGAGGGTTAAGGCCATAGTCTGCCGCGCTGGCCAAGTGCGAGTTGGCACTTCACACACCTTAGAAAATATTTTTTTTTTTTTTAAATATATATATATCATGTGTATAAAAATGTAAATATGCATGTTCATCAGCGGTCTAGTTACTATAGTGCAGGATTCCCCTAATTTTGAGTTAGACGGCTGTCGGTGAGTTGTTCTAAAGTACATATATCGCGATGTGGTGTCAAAGCACAATATTTATTGAGAAAATAGTGTAAAAATAATGGTTTAGTTTAGACATGATTTAGAAGAATATGAATTTACTATGTATGTATGCATTTTAATGTTTGACTTACAAAGTTTCACATATCCTTATTAGCCTTCTTCCACACTTCCTACTGAGTGTAACTAGCCAAACTTCTTACCATCTTATGCCAAGTGACACTGGGCACTGGGTTGCCGGACGCCCTACACTCCAGTACAGCGGCGCCGCCCCGCCGCGCAGCGGCGTGCCGGGACTCCGGGGATGCCCTCACGCTGGGCGGCACCAGCACCTCCACTGTGTGCACCTGGTCTCGCGCCACGCGGTCCGAGATCTGGCACACGTAGTCGCCCGCGTCCTGGTACAAAGTTATGGAACAAGCTGTCAAATTCTTAAACTGTGGTTTAAAATAAAAATAAAATATTGGCCGTATGTAGTATGATATCAAAATGGCAACAATTCTTGCCAGGGTGAAGAAACGTAATGTAACAGTTTTTTTTTACTTTTTTTATTCATCACATGAAGACAAATTGTCTCCTATCCTGTCTCATTTCGGTGATCAAGTTTATCGCCTGAAGGCCAATCCAAAAGCATTATTATGATGAAATAATAATCGATTCCTTCATTATCCTGATGCGCCACCTCTTTGCATTAATCCATCAATTAAAATTCCAGACTATTAGTCCCTGATCTTTAAGATAATATTTCTATTTCATTTTAGAGTATTTAGCGAGTGGTGCCATCTACCACAGTGTACGTTGTACTAAGAGTTATATCTGTAATGACAGCCAAGATAAGAGGGGCACTTGCACTCATATATCCAAGTCGCCGAGGTGCTTATAAAGTTAAATAAGACTACGCAAGCGAGGACAACGCCGATCCAGGAGGGAATTGATGTGAAAACCACAAAAATTCGATACAGTAGCCATGGCAAATTTTTCCATGCAATAAATTGATAGGCTATTTTCTGACCCGACAACTAAATACTAAGCTGTTATAAAAACTATTTGCAAGTTTTGATAGCTCGATGGCCTTAAGATTTTAGCTAGTAAGTTATATAAATAATCAATTTTTATATACGTAGTGTGGCTAAGTGCGCAAAAAAAGAGATTTTATTTATGGGTCTTAAAACACTCATAACGAATTTGTAATAACTTAGTAGGTGATAGCAAACAATTATGAACCGTATCGTACACGTGATGGTAAGTTAATATTAGCGAATTTATTTGCAATACTAGAAATGCTAATGATTGTCTTTTTGTCTTTTTTTAAAAAATTGTCAAATGCTAATGTTTTGTCCGTTGGGCCAAAAAAAGTTGTGTCTTTGCTATTAAATTGTGCATCAATTAAAATTAATCATAGATTTATTGATAACAATAAAAAATTATTACTCGTAGTTACAGTTACGAATAACAAAATAAAGTTTTGTGTAATATTTCATTCTTCAAAATTAGTAATATTTTAAGTAGGTATATGCACAGGTAATCTTTCATTTCTTCTCATTTTTATTCTATAATCTGTTGATAACTTTTGGATGTCGAATAAATGAAATTGCTATGGAAATTAAAAAAGTTTGTAATTTAGCATGTAATGGCGTAGTTGGCTAGCTGTCGTTCGTTTTCCCGCGAACTAGGTCTTATAACGCGTTGAAATGCAGTAATGACTTTAACGCCATATATTTCTATAAACCATTTACTAATGCTATGTTGCACCACACAGCGGATGGAAATTTCTGCTTTCATTTTTAATGTAATCAGTAGCAAACCTGTTTTGCATAGATCTGTAAAATCCTTTAAACTAAATGTGAACTCTCTGCGAGGTAATAGTATATGGACGTTAGCATTCACATTTTTTGTCATGTATATATGGACAGCAAATCAAAAGTACCTATAAAGTTGCTTATCAAAGAATAAGTGTGTAATTACGAAAATTTATTGAATTCTATAACATAAGCGCAAGTCTCACATTGATTCAATTATAATATGTAGTTAATAAAGGCTGGGTTCTCGCGTAAATATTTCCACTTTTGATAAGATTAATTTGCTAAAATAGCTAGATCATACAGCATTACCATTTCTAGCCAGCGGTAAGAGCTCTTGAATGTGTATGCACAACACAATAAGAAATGTACGATCGGTGGACATGGCAACACGATATAGTCCAGTGACCCCATTTTACGTCCTCGTCACTGTGTCACTACGTACCCACAAAATTTATGTTACTATCCGTAAGACAGCATGCTTACAATTACTAATAAAATGTTTTAAAAACATCTTGGAAAGAATTTGATATGAACTATGTAATACAATTAACGAAACGAAAAATAATTTCTGTAAGCCATAAACTGTACAAAATAACGAATTTCGCGCAAAACAAATATGGCTGCCGTATAAAAAAGACGGCGGTCGAAAATTGCGCGGCAAATCGTTCTTCAGTGTTGCCGCACATAAAAAATAACGAGCCGGTTTGCCACAATGCTTTTTATGTGGTAATTATCATATTTTTTCCACGCCAATTATGTTTTGGTCTCGTGTTTAGCATTTTTTGACGGTTTCAGATATATTATTTGGCAATTTAGTCACGCGATACTGGTTCTGCGCTCTCCGGAGATGATATTTGGTTGCATGTTAATGTTGATGTGTCCACAGAGGTTTGATAATTCCTTCAAGTTTTTGGATATAGGCAATACTCAGTTATTATTGTTAAAAAAATATATAGATACTACCATGTTTTACCGTTTTATTGTATTTTCCAAAATACCGCGATCAAAATTGTCGCATTGGATTTGCACTTCATGATATCCTATTTCTCATATAACTGATATTAACATCGGTTTGGCCGTCGCAGACAAAACAATAGCCAACGAAGACCCTTCACAGTATATAACTTTGTTGCTATGCGCGCATATATGATACGCATATAGTTCGAAGGATCCTCGAAATGTATTATCAGCCATAGACAGACGCTGTGATGATGTAATCCTGTAATCCCTCATTAGGCACATAGAGCTCGAAGAAAATCTCTATATTTGGCACGGTTAAGTGCGGCAGGCTTCAATTCTTTTCAGCGAAGGTAGTCGAGGTAGTCCCTGTCTCCACGTTTCGCTGATCTTAATTATAGGGGAGATAAAACAAAAGTTCACCTGCGGCCCCACGTCGGTGATCTGCAAGTTGTAACCATCAACCAAACGAAACCGTTCGTCTCTCGTCACCATCAGGCTGGCAGCCGTCAGAACTGCCGGTCCTCTTCGCCAGAGGAGCACCAGGGAACCTATAAACGGACAATTTTTTAATTTTTATGACTTTTTGGTCAAAGAAACAAGCAAATTCATCAATAATAATATACAAAATGAATAAGAATTATATCAGTCTTTGATTACGCTGTTTATGAAACTTGAAAATTTCAGTTTATTAAAACATTTGTATCTTTATCCCTTATCTCCTGGTCTAATAAGGCCACATTCATACTCTCAGAATGACGACTCATGAACTGATCAAATTGACAAAAGGCACATGGCACGCCCTATATCCTCATGTTAATTGTGTCTTTGTTTTTCAATAACAAGTACTCATAATATCGGATATTCATAATCATCATGACTGTTGTCAACTCTTTACTTACCTACTGTCATACTGTCTACGGGTCAGTTGTCTTGTTAACATAGTCAGTCACTATGACTGATGCGTGTTGGCAAACAGTATAAGCCTTAGAAAGATAGTTACAGTCCTTCTTACCTAAATTCTGTACTTGACAAGGCAGCAACAAAGTATCTCCAACAACGGTTCTGAACGAGTGACCTCGGGACAAAAATCTTGGACCGTCATCTGAAACCATATACTTCTTTTAATTCATGGTTAAATAGTAATTCGTTTTTATTTACTCACTCGTCATAAAGCCATTTCGAATCGGAGATACCTTAAAAAAGGAAAAATAATAATAATCGACCCATTATAATTCCATTGTTGGAATATGGGTCTCCTCTCATATTGAGAGGATTAAGGCCATAATCTGCCACGCTGGCCAAGTGCGGGTTGGCAAAAAAGAAAGCCAGGCCATAAATGCTTTTAATAGACGAGAACGTATGACGACTCAGATATAATTAAACCTTATTCTTACGCTCTGCATAGCCCTATGGGTACGTATGGAAATAGCTATGTAGCAAGATGCATTTTCTACTTCAGAACTTGGAGATTTGAAATTTGGTTGTTTTAATCCTCGTGCTGAGTACGTAGCCGGTAATAATGAGCTCGCTGAAGAGCAGCTCTCGAGGGGAATGCGTCAAGTCAAGGATAAAAGGAATACACACGCATTTCCCTACTAATAAATCTTATATACTTTTTCCGGGCATTTAGTGGGGATGTTACTTTTATTACACGGGCCACTGGGAGGGAGATATACAGATATTGACTATTCAAGAGGTGAGTGAGTAGTATATATCGTGATATGAAATATTCACTGACTAATTTTTAAGTTATATTTTAGCATTGTAGCTTTACGATGATAACTAGAAGTTCGCCAAATATTAGTGCCCTAACTCATGTATCTCAAATCAACTGCTTCTACCACTGATGACGTGAGAGCTGACACTATAACCCATTTATGACACTATAAATAAAGTAATAATTCGTTGAAACCAAAGCTTTTGTTCTAGAAATTTCCATTTTACAAATTAACTTAGTCGGCAGAAGTTTTGAGAGCGCAGAGAGGAGCTAGGAGGAGTTATATTCACCAGTCCACATCTCGATTTTTACACTGGAATATGGTGGACTAAGTTCTAAATTACGACGAATAAGAAAAGTTTTAACGGTCCTGAACGGTTAGGTATTTATCAAAATATTACATTCGTTTGTAGCTGTAACTTGAAGCGTGTCACCGCCTGTAAAATAACTTAATAAGAAAAGGTATAACATACCAATTAAACAGCAATGTTACAATAATGCTTGGTATATATATTAGCCGGAATAAAATCGCTAAAATTAAGAATAAGATTTATAATGTTGTTTCCTTTTTACAAAACGAAACTTAATGGCAGCACAGGAAACAGCGCCGTTTATACTCACTTCCGGCATCCATTTTGCGGTTACGAGACGCCCGGCCGGAAACGACGCCATTTTATTATCGCCTTGTGATATTTTATTTATTGAAACCGTTTGTTGATAACGCGGACAAATTGAACTTATGAATGTGGAATATTTTATGTATATATTATTTATTATAATATTGGCTATTGTGGATGGTTGTCTTGTTTTGTTTCTCTCCCCAAAGCAGTACATTTTCAGACTCAGTCATAGTGTTCCAGAAATTTTCCATATTCCACATAGAATAGAATATTTTGATATTAAATACCGTGGTGAACAAAGGATTTCTGCATAATTCTAAGGGTATTACAGGTACGTCTCATTACCATCCTGACCACTGCAAGTCATTCATATTGTATTGTGCCAAGAGGAAATTAAAGATTATATATGAATTGTGTCTAAACATAGACAAGCCAGTTAATACTAATACATACGTCGCCGATTTTTGGGGCAACACAATAAATATAATCTTTAGCTCTACACTTATTGCAAAAAGATTGTGACCTACGTATTATAAGCAAGTTGCACCTTGCCCCACTGACCAGACTTGGTAAAATGAGTATCACGTTACCTTTTGCCAATGAAAAGGGTTGCTCAGTTATTTTTATCATAAAACTGTCCTGAAGTTCCAGAAGTCAACCTCTTAAAAGTTACTCTAAAAACCAATAATCCACAAAGATTCCGAGGAAATTTTTAGCCAACTTTTCGTTTTCACAAATCCAATTACGTCGGAACTATAAATATGGGACGAAAACGCTACTGAACTTTTATTGAGACAAATATAAATTTTAGAAACTTTGTTTCCGAACATACCGCATTGCTCGTTGATTATATTTGTTTATCGATGATAGAACATTGTGTTTGATTTGCGGCGAACGCACCACCGCTACACCGTTTGCTGTTTACCAGCAGTATTTTCTGTTTAGTGGGTCATTTTGGAAAGTGTTTGTCTCAATTCAGCCTTAAGTGTTCCTGTAAACCCAGTTATTTAACATCAACTACCAGAATTGACATAGCATAATTGTACTGCTACTATTACTACTTACAGTTGTGGCTACTGACTGTACGATATGTAAGACTTGACCATGATCGACGTCGCTTAGTTGGCAAATAGACACGAGTAGGTATAGGCTGGACTTTAACTAATTGTCTAACATATAAGTACATTCTTGTAAAACTATCCCATAACTGGAATATAATATTAATATATTTCCGACAATACACTCATATGTCATAAATCAAAGCACCTATATTTAATATCTCATATTCTCGTAATTACTTAATACTTGTAAGAGCCTTGATGTGTCTTAGTAACATTATGAAGTGAATCTACGTGATGTGTAATATTATACAATAATTAGTGGCCGACCGTAAGTTCGGTTTCGGTTAGGGCCAACAAATCTAGTTTCCGCCTAAGTTTCGGTTTCAGCCAAAAAATGGCCGAATCCTTCGACCGCGCCGAAATTCAAGTGTTCGTGAATTCCCGTATGTCGATCGACGAACTTCGCGGCATAAGCATTCGGCAAAAAAACATAAATGTGTTTGTAATTTGCAATAAACTAGAACATGAATACAAAATGAATGTCCCGAATTTTATAAATCCGGGTCAAATGGCATATCCATTTTTATAATAACGCTCAGAATTGCTCCGCAATTCCGA
>DWMG01000784.1:0-17503 GCA_018244855.1 Elbella merops
TATTTATTTATTTATGCAGTATTTTTTTCTTTGATATTAATTCAAGTTACACTTTTTTAGCATACGATACGAAAACAATATTTTTCTTTTATTGAATAAATGAGAAGTTAATATCTTGTTAAATATTTATATTATCTTACAATACATGTAGGTTAAAACTGAAAAAGAATATACTGAAAAAGAATAACTGAAAAAGAAACATAAGTTTGAGACTTGATATCTTCTCACAATCAGTTGCTTACATATTCGTCTGATTTCTGAGCAGCTTGTCTCGATCCGTGCGAGCTTCGTACAGTCGTACAATATGCATACACGTTAAGTGAACGCTCGGCCGAACTGCCTTTAAGCACAAGTGACCCGAGCGGGCGCGCACTTGCGACCGACCGCTCCATCCAAGCACGCGCACTATCAATTTTGAATTTCACCTACCTAACATAAGCATATAGCGGCGGCTGATTGCGGTATAGCGCAGCCTAAATAGGCACGGCAAAATGCTCTGGCCGCCCACGGGCAGCAGCGTCGGCGGTCCAAAAAGCCGTGCCCTGCGATCTCCAACCCGCATGCCCAGCGTGGAGATTACCACGAATCGAACCCAAGAATCGAACCCAGGACCACGCGTTCAGAAGTCGCGATTCGAAAAACATCTGCATGATTAGTTCTATGCAGATGTTTTTCGCATCGTAATGCGATGCGAAAAACATCTGCATAGAGCTAATCAAGTCCTTATCTTAGTCTTAAATTCCAATTTACTTTATAAAAATTGTTTTCCTGCTTATAAATACGAGCTTAACGGCTGACATAGAAAAATAAATTAAACTTTGGAATGAGTTGGACAAAAATTATTGCGTGTACATTTTCACACGCAGAAATGGTAAAGAATTTCTAGCGATGAGAAGCTTAAAGCACGTATTGTTAATTCCCTTTTTTTGTTAAACTGGAATTTAGAAAATACCTTTTTGCATAGACGTCTTACTCTTTATATTTTTTTTGTACATATGTTTTTTCCAATTTCCTTTACCTATATCATTTTCTAAATTCTTAATATGTGATTTAAAGATAGTCCCCGTATTTCCTAAACATGATTATCATAAACTGAGCATGGCATTAACAACATAGTCAACGGCGATTTGTAAGTTATAATCTAAATCATCTCCGAGTTTCCGAACGCAACTTTTTAAGTCGTCACGCCATCTTATTCTAATTAGATGTTATCGCTATGAGTTCCTATACCCAAGAAAGTTGTTCCTCGACGCTCGACGCTATTTCGGTTTGGGGGAAATTGTAAATTCTTCTGATTGCCTGTCATCCGACGGCGTATGAAACTAACGTAATCAAACAAGCTCGCACTACTTAGATCGTAGGCATGAACTGTACAATGCTATTTCTACTTTAAACTACAGAAATATTTGTGTACTTTGAACTGTAGAAATATATTTCTACTTTAAACTGCAGAAATATGTTTCTTCATGTCACAAGAAAGACAAATAATCTATCTTTTTATACAGCTCTAGTGTCATAGGTGTGGCTGGCGCGGTATTACAGTAATTGGCATTACACCTACAGCGCCGGAGTGGAAGAGTTATGTACCAAACCGTATCTTAAACTAACTGCTCAAGTACTTTATGACAGCTCAACTTCCATACCCCAAGCTTACATTCCAGCAACTTATAATAAGATAACTGATTTATTTAATAACGTATCAATATAATTAATATCTTAACAGTATGTCCTTCGCAAAAAGAGGCAATTCTGCGACCAGATAGGATTCAGGCCCTCGATGTAAACTAATAATATTTTAAAGAACTTCTAATATCTTACTACCATTTATTTATTTTTAATTGAAGTCGTTTATGAGGTAAATAAATTGAATAAATGATAATTGACGTAGCGATAGCCTAGTGATTGAGATTCCACGCTTCCACTCCATTAGTATGTATGTAATTGGGATTCCTAGTGCGTGCGTCTGTGTTTACGTAATTAAGTTCATTTAAAGACTGGCAACTCGGAGTTAGGCAGCATAGTGAAAAATAAACTTGATATTTTCTATTCTGTGAACAGACATGCATCCAGCAGTCGTTCGTCCAAAAGGTCTGTAATCAATAGTAATATGTATACATATTTACGAGTATTTAAGATACTTAGGATTACGTACCTACTCGTATACAGCAGCATCACCACAAATGTAATAAAAAACATTTTCAATAACGCAGACGCTAAACTGGTAACAATAAAGCATGCGTGCAGAAACTCAGAGATGACGTGCATTGCCCCTAAAACCGAAGCCTAGAATACTGAAATATTTGTTAAAGATTTGATAACAGGCTCGGAGTTCGCAAATTAATTGTGTTCGCTGTGAGATTCAAAGGCTATTCGTCCACGTCAACTTTTCAGGGCAATCTTTGGTCCTCGGCGGCGTATCGTGACCAAATTAATTAAACTTGATCGCGAAGTTTGTATTCAGTTCAGATCACAACTGAATCCTTCTGATCTCGACTCATCTTATTGGAGCGCATAATTTGATTATGCGAACGTAATTGGAAACATCCGGTTACCGAAACCCCAATCTCTCGCCTTCCGTTCGCTGTTGACAGTTCTTATTAATTAATAAAACTACGTACGTAACGTACGTATTAATTAATAAAACTATTAATTGAAAATGGGATGTTTTAGGAAGCTCTAGTTACATTCAGATTTAATAGCAATCCACTTATTGAACATATCCCGATACTGGCGACAACAATCCAATAAGCGACGCATCCAATAATCGCCAACGACGCAACTTTCGATGAAATAGTTTTGTTCCTTTACACAGTATCTCGGCGCAGCGGAGAGTGGGTAAATCACTTGTTTACGACCAAGATAGCACTGACGTGTTGACAAAAAGTAAACAGTATCGGATTTCCATTCCATGTTTAATTTTAGATCATGTTGAATTGAGCTTTGATCATATGTTTTACTTTTTCTTGCTTTTGAGAATGTCTACATGATATACAAACGATTTTACCTGTACATTCTTAATCCATTCGTAATGTCTACACACATATGTGTCACGTACGATTATATACACAGATCGGTTAACGTCACTGAAACATTTTACCCTTTAAAAGTATCCTTGTAAATATCGTTGTTAGTAATACGATGTCTTTAAATACTCGTACAATAGAGCCTTCGTCATTTTCGCAAAAGCTCCGCCGCAAAACCTAAACATTGTTACAAACCAGTTTAAGGGTTGCATTCTTTAAGTCGGTACAAAGCTGGAATGTTTGCGTCCAAGCTTGTATAATTATTGTAATGAACACTTTCAAAACCTTCAACACAAAGGATTTCATGGATAAAGTATGTCTAAATTCCTTTGGACCAACGACCTTATATAGGCTAGTGATAGTGGCTGGATGAGATCTTCAGAGGATCGTGTGCCGTGGCGCACCTTGGAAGAGGCCTACATACGTCCAACAATGGAACGGTAATGGCTGATGTAATGATGACGATGAAATATATTTACCTAAAACTGAACAATAATATTACGTGCAATGTAAAGTAAATTCTTGCTAATCACCGTACATACTCGTAGTCGCATGCACCGGCATAATTCTAAAAACAGTGAAATGTTCATGGCGGAGGTAGATCGACATATTTACCCTCGTCGACTGTCAACAACTTGTCGCTACCGAAGTTCCGTATGTTACTATTGTTATCGTGACCACTCGTTTAATACCAGAAACAATATATCCATGTAGTAATACAAATGTACTACTTACACAGGTCGGAAAATACCTCTATTATAATATTTGCAAGGTCACACATTACACGTGCGAGTACAGCTATACATTTTTTTGGATTTGCTCGCGTGTTGAGTGTTATGACGTGAAACAAAGGTGCCCTATTGTACCTTTACTTCAAAATATTTGGTTCTTATCATAAGTCCAATATGCGCATTTAAGGCGTAGGTACACATTTGCCGTATTGTCAAAATTACCATAAAAAATAAAAGCTCACATTGACGATAACTAACCGAGCTGTTCATTAAATTAAACCAGAATTTGTGAATGAAATGTACGTTTTTATTTTAATTTTTACTATTTCGATTATTTTTAACTACAGCAAAGCATTCCATATTTTCGTATCCCGACAACATTTCCGCTCTTTTGTGGTAGCGTGTTACTTCTGTGTAAGAGTTAAATCGTTTGTTGAAAACGCTTATTCAATAAAGGGTCCTCGTCCGCCAGTCGCCCTCAATACCTGGACAGTAAGGGGCTAAGGGCCGACCCTCGTCAATTTGAGAGTTTGTACCTTATTCTCAACTACAGATGTATTCGATTTATATCCTTCTTTCAGCTCTGCTAGCAACAATAATATGATCGAACAGATACATATTATATATGTATACATACGTGGATATGTATGTATGGTCGTAAATTACATAAATAAAACCATGATTACAAGAAACATGATCTCTATACGGCAAATACATAGTAACAATTTGTAATAGATACGTGCGTTACTTGTAATATACCATGCCGATATTGTTTTTTTGTTTTTTCAATTAGCGCTTTGCAACTACTACGGTTATCAGAATAATTTCGTATTTGTCACACTTCCCACTTTCCCAGAACCTCTCCTCCCACTACCTCTGATGTTTGTGTCTCAAAGTAGCCTGGCTCTGCGCTCGAGTGACTGCAAGTGTGACTACTGATCGGAAAGCCTAGTATTACTAAGAACGCACTCAAAAGACAACATCAGGCGATATTTCTACAAAAAGAGCGTCAGACAAACAAACGTCATATTACGAGTATGTAACGAGATGCAGAGGCCAAACGAGTTCGATACAATTGAGCAACATTAAATAACAAAAGGTCCTGTCGCCCCTTATCACGCATTTAGTCAATACTCTCTTCACTCCCGTGTACTGTATGCATCTCTATATATTAAATAATACAAACATTTTGTTTCCGTATATCTGTACGTGGATAAAACCGTAACATCGCACTGTAATCCCCGAACAGTAGGTGGTGAACCTATTCACATGCACCAGGCATAAACCTAGGTTCCGAGATGCTATTAAAAATTTCAAGAGAGAAAATCCATTAGTACCCGAACCGGGAACCGGACTCAAGATCTCCGGACCGGCCCTCGCGCTTTTAACCAACTCAACGAAGAAGGTAGTGAAAGGAATAGAGACACAGTAAAAGTATAAAGTTACTTAAAACTAAGCACAGATAACTGTGATCTGAGAAATCTTATAACTTCAATCTTCTTTAAAATTTGTTACTAAGTGATATGCTGTCATATAAATCAATGACTTGTTCTGTAACGAGAAATAAACATGACGACTAAAAAGTAGGTTACGTATTTTAAAGAAACTAGTCTAAAGCTACCCGCAATATTGTACACGCAATAAATGAAAAGCACCTCAAGAAAAACTATGCTCAAACTGATATTTTCTGTAAATTGTTTAATTCTCAGCGCTGAAAACTACCTTTTACTAATTCTTGAAACTCATAATAGCCTAGAGGGTGCGCCACGCTGTTCCAGTATGATTTTAGTAGAGCAACTGTTTGTACGTAACCCTTATGTAGGTAGGCGTTTTAATTTAATGATCGTTCGCGATCCGCGACCCCATCAGGGCTACGAACGCTTCAACCCCTTGTACGAACGAATAAAGGGATAAGGGGTTGGTAAGGAAAGCTCCCTGCTTCCCTTATAATTTGATTACTTATCCGCACCTAGATACAAAATGTAAGTTGGTGAAACATTTAATGGAACATGGCGGTTTTCTCCATCCTTGAAGTATGATTTGCGAACACACAAACCCAAAATATCGCTACCTCTGAACTCAATGGGTACGGCGGACATTTTAGCATAAAGACACCAAATACACATTCCATTATTACACTCAGATTTTCATTCGAAAACATCTAAATTTAATTAAATAAATGTTTTCGTCACACATATCTTTTTGAATACCTAAACGAAAATGTGACAAACAATGGGATTAAGAATAACATATAATCTTACTGGTATGTGAAAAGTGGCCGAACACGACCTTGTAAACAGGGTTGTAAAGGACACGTTTGTTCTTTGCCAGGTCAGTAAGAAATTTGTCTTCAAAACTGTCATACTTAGACAATTTTAAACTATATCTAGTTAAAATAGTGCTAATTCCGGGCACTTTTCTTCTATGAAGTATTTAAATAATCCTTAAAGCGTAACAGATCAGCTTCTTTTACTTTTTGTCATCTTTTTTGTAGCTCCTGTAAATTCCTGTCTTGTCTATTAGGTCCTTCAAACTCGGGCTATCCTAGTCCTTTTTACAAGGTTCTCACTTCATAAAATTATAGTAAAACACCACATCCAAGGTCAGCTACAGATTACTACTGCATAAAAACCCGCAATTAAAAAATTTCTTATATTAAACAAACTGTAGAAAAAGTGACCGCGACCCACGTCCCATTACTAAATGTCTTTCTGGCATAATCCCACTTAGTTCTTAGAGTAGTTCGAATTGATAATTTCGTGGCGTTACAGCCATTTTAAGGACGTTTAAAAAAGTCTGGCATATCTTACTTGAGCATAACAATCGAAACCAGGTTAACTTGCTTATCTTGCTTATGAAACAATTATAAAAATGTAAAACTAAGAGCCCCTCGGCAGTGAGTAGACCGGCTTTAGCAGCACTAGTCTAAACAACTTCTTCTTATTCAGTAGTTCACTTCTTTATGATTTTGTATTCTATGAATATAGTCATGTGACTACTGGTTATGACGATATTAGAAAGCAATCAGTAGCGCTGGTCCAGTGTATCAATCAAAAGCACCAGATGTTTACGTTGCTAAATGAAATATCATAAGCACGAGTAGTTGCGAGTTGAAACCGCGAAACTAGTTACCTCCAAGTTGGGAGCCACTGACTTTGTTGCGGCTTGGATTAAACCAGGACTAGCGTCGACGCCCACCATAACTATCTCATTTATGCAGATTCCATTTCTGTTATATAAAAACTACGAGATAATTATTCACATTCATCGTTACCATCACCGTCATTTTCATCACCATCATTAACGTCACCTTTATTATCATCGGCAAAATTATCGTCATATTTACTGTCATTATGATCATCATCACCCTCGTCGTCTCCATAATAATCAATACCACCATTACCATCGGCCCGTTTACTATTTCAATCTAAAATACAAAACTCAGGCTCTACACTTCACCTGCTCTACTTTGATATATCGAACGTATTTTGGAATCTATCACAAATACGTAAAGTGATTAGTTATAATATAAACAACTAGTACAATGAAATTTAAGTCACTATTTATTCGCTAGCGCGCTAGCTGAAGCGCTATGACCAGGAGCTCTTCAAGAAAAGCACAACAATACCTCTCTTTCAAAGTCCGCCATGCACTGGTGACTCCTCAGAGTTTTCATAAACCGCAACGACCACTTCAACAATAAGTGACATGTAAAACAACGCACAGTCGCATTGAATGCGACGAGTGTCTCCACGCGCCCGCCAGCGCCCTAACCAGTTAACGACGTTCTGGACAACTCTTTTGTACAAAACATTATTTATACTGGTCGTGTCATTCTTACGTAACAACATTTCATCAATATACGAATTTCACTGTAAAATTCCACGAGTATTTCACACCCGACCCCGTAGTGCGCATAGACCTTTGAACTTTGACGCGGGTCTGTAAGCCAGTATTAATAGTTAAGTGGAGCGGCGACCGCCACTTGTAAGGACTAGTATAGTTATAATATACAATTTAACACACATGATATTATGTATGTTCCAAGTGAACTCTGAAGCGACTTAGAAAGTTAGATTATCTAGAAAGTTTGTGTACCGAACCTTTTACACTGTGATGTTAGGGCTCGTACATATACTCAATAATTCCAACGGCGTACGTGTCCTTTTGGACGGTCTCATTTATCTTTCACTTTGTTTCAATGTATCCAATATGGCAGAATAGTAACACCTACACAAGGTCACGCCTGTATCTCCCGAAAGGATAGGTAGAGGAGAACAGTATACACCCACGTTTTTCCAGTTATGTTTAAATTTCACCATGGAATACGGGTTGAACCTACTGACATACTGAGAATTTCAAGTCAGAAAACCACAACTTTGTTCGACCCGGTATCGAACCCAGAACCTTTGGATTAGCAATCACATTTAGCACCAGCAGACCATCAAGACTGGAATCAAATATTAGATTTTGAGATGCATTTAGCATAAATGCAACTAGAGTAACATAATATTAATATAACACATTATACAAACTACTTTTGTAAGTCACTTTTACCAAATCATCAAATCGATTGCGCTCTTGCTTCTGCTATTTGTTTTAAAACATAATCAACACAACATTTAAGCAACAGATTATATGAAAAGTAAAAAAAAATATTTAATTTGGTTTTACGCGGGAACCTAAAACAATTTCCATGTACTTATTTACATTATATTACATATTTAAAAGTGCATTATAATTAGATAGCCAATCATCCGTAAAAAATAAAAAAAATGTTTTTTCTATGTTAACTTGAAAACGTAAATAATAAGCAGGGTTACTCCATTTTAGTTTTTATAGTACTAGTAGAAGTAATATTAAAAATGTCAATGTTGCTATTTTTCACACACACGTGTGTGTGTGAAAAATAGCAACATTTTTATGCATCGTTTTAAGATGTCTCAGAATAATGATCGTAATTATAATACGTCGACAGTATCGTCGTGGCGCCAATACGTCACAGAAGCTACGAAGATAAATAAAAGGAGCAACGCTTTTACAGACTTACTCTCGCGTCACAGTTCCCGGCGGCTCCCGTCATTACAACGGAAATCATTTCAACAGAGTGGATTTTTCGTTTCCACCGAAATATAATAAATTCGATTTAAGAGAAAAAATTTATGAAATTCACAAAAGGGCATCATTTTCTGACCTCTGTAATCGAGTGTCTCGTGACGTCATCATTTCGTTCGGAAACACGAAAATGTCAGTCGAAATGGTAAATTAAAAACAATAAAGCCGGGGCCTTTTTTAATGAACGAATAAATGATTTTACGTTGCTAGGTACAGGTAATAGATATGTGAAAATGTACATAAATATGATAAAAAATATTAAAAAAAAATGACAATATAAAATCCAAATAACAATTTTTAACATAAATTCTGAATTCTTTTATTAAAAACCATTTTTATCAATTTCATAAAATTTTAATCAATATATTTTTATCAATACCTACGTATAAATCAAATGTTGAATTCAATATATAAAGTGTTATCTAGTAGGTGCGAATAGTAATAAACATTTTCAGGGATATCGCGTACAGAAAAACCGCAGGTACTCGTAGCTACGGGCAACACTAAATATTTATTTTTAGACATACCTACATAATTAGATAAATTCTTGGAATACCACCAAGTCCAATACAATTTCAAATTAAACTGGTACTGTTAGTATGTTTCGTCGTATTTAACAATTATTATAAACTCATTCCTTTCGTCACGTCAATATGTAATGAATAAACATATTCATTTCCATTATTATCATATTTCGCTTATTAAATTAATCAAAAAAAATTTAAAATGAAGTTTAATGAATATTCTTACGAACTATTTTGCATTCAATACTGGAATTGCTGAAAGATGACATTATAATGTCAACCTATAAACATAGCATACAGCATACATCTGTTAATAAAACAGTCCTAGCAGAGACAAGCTCGTGGTCTAATCAAGGAATAAACTTCGTTTATGTTATATCAGTGTCCATATACTCGTAATAATAGCTGTATTGCTCAGATCCGCGTCGTTGAGAGGAGTGCGTAGTCTATTTTCTTGTAAGAAACAAGAAATACCCGCCGTCAGAGTTGCGGTTCCCCCGAGCCCTATTATACGGAGCTTATTGGCGTTCGTCTGTAGGACATGTTCTTGTAATACTTTATATAACAACCCAGTTTCCAGAATGAACTTTTTTCACGTTTATATTTATAAAATGTAAGTTCAGTATTTCTGTCATCACATCTTCATAGCGGTGGAGCTTGTCGTTTTAAAACAGTAAATATAATTTCAACAGTGGTGATACTAATTATATCATTCCAAATTATCGAAATGTATCTTTTAATTTAAACTGTAATTCGTAACTGTAAAGGGGTTTTAAGGGTCGCCTTATGAGCCCAAACGAAACCTACCTGCCTATGGCACGAGACGTATTGTCAGCGGATCACTCAGCGGTACTCCCAGCTGGAGAATTACGCACAACAACAGCCTTAAGCACTGCGCACATCACAATGTATGAATAAAGCACATTTGTGTAACACTACATTTAAAAAGATACCTCCGGCTCCGTCGATAAACAGAAAGTTCAAAGCTACTATAATACAAAATTAAACTCAAGTAGTCGATGACAAGAGTTTGAGCTGCCTGTCGCATTGAAGCTATTAACTCTTCCACGACCAAGTAAGTGTAGTATTCGTCTGTGTTGGAAGCGTTACCAGCGTTGTACAGTCTTCAGATGTCACCTTCGGTGTAGATCACTCTTAGTGGGAAAGAATCCAGCATTGGGAACACAAGTAGAGATTTCACATACAATATCTATAATCACAATTGATTATTTACAATTAAAGACACATGTCTATATATTGTATCTATAATAAAATCTTGAATTACATTTGATCTATATTTGGCGTCGAATGCTGATATCAGCCAAATGTGTTGGTATTTTTAAATTTATAAAATAACTGTAATCACCATATTTGACACAATAAATTATTATTCTTCATGTAAATAAATGGACAAGCCTTTCTTGAGGGTAGTTTTTTCGACATTGTCCAGATGTTGTAGCAAGCACGCGAAGTTATTAAACCCTATGAGAGGTCTCAAGAGTATTCTAAAGAATTTTATCGACTAATACATTACTAATACTAATCGTTACCAAACGATGTAAGATAAGTTTGATGAAATAAGATCAAACTCCTATTGAACAGACCCTTACACAGTCTCGCAGGTGAACAAGTCAGAAACGAGTCGTAGTAAATAAAACTTTACACTATAATCCTACATACATATATATTTGCGCGCTCGCTCCACTCAGCCTGGCCCGCTAGGGCCCCTCGCGACGACGATATAATAACACTGACAATCATGAACCTACATTAATATAAAGAGCGGGCTGTTGCTGGTGGCTCGTAAGCACCTCCGACACAGGAGCAACGTGGGCATTAACAAAAAGCTCAAAATGATTGTATACCTCACGCAGATAAGGTCAACGTATAAAAACCCTGTACAAATTGCCATTTTACTTTTAAGGTTCACTGTGAGAACCTATTGACATTCTACCACCATGCAGGGAGCATTGCACAACCTCAACCAACACACAACACAACCAACATTTACCCCGTGATACGTGTTACCCCTATTCTTCACCCTTGTTGCACTCAAGTAAAGCTATTCACGCCTATTCGTACGAACGGTTGAAATTGTTTCTTTTACACAATTGTGTACCTACATCATCACCATCAACATCATTCGAACGACACATCACCGTCACGTAATAAGCTTGTAAAAACCTTTCTAAATCTGTTAGCGTGCCTACTTTACGAATGTGCCTAATTTATGCAGCCGCCATAAAGCGAAATAAAAGTTAGCGCGAAACGGAGCGAAAGTGATGAGCTTATGAAAATAGTATTAAATATTGTAATGGAAGTCATTTTAAATACCGTAATGGAAATAATATTAAATACAATAATATGACTCTTTCTTTGGTCGAGTGGTTGTAAGCGCGACTGCCGATCGGGAGATCGTGGGTTCAAATCCCGGGTCGGGTACTATTGGATTTTTCTAATTTAGAATTTCTAGTAGTGACTCGGAGTCTGGATATGTGCCCGGTGTATGCCAATAGGTTCAGGACCAATTACATGAGACTTAAAGGTAACTGGTGAAACGTGGGAGTGTACTACGCTCCTCTGCCTACCACTTCGGGGATAACAGGCGTGATGATGTTTCGTTTAGAAACATTTATTGATTACATATTCGACGGTGATTGTTTGTTAAATTTGTAGACTAAGAGGACATTTTGTTGAAAACCATGAACCGTGCTTACTTCTGTATGTATACTCTGGCAAAATATTTCGTAGCAAAGTTATTTTATTTTGTGTCAAGCAAAGCACCATCAACCGTCAGACGGAGTTTCGTACGCTCGATTTACTGTACATTGAAAAAGTATCCACATAAGTATATTAATGTGTATATATACATAGTTCAACAGCTTGGTTACTGTATATAACACTTGATTTCTTTGCGACCGCTTTGCGATAAGATCGCCTGTATGGAGACATTGTAAGATATTATTATTTTAGTTAATATTCTTATAGCGACATTCGAAGTAGGCTCCTCAGCGTGAACGATATTGTCATCGTCAATAAATTTCTGAATCTTGGATGATGGAGTGATAAATTTTCACGACCACTCACACGCGCCGCGCCGCCAGCTCTCGCCTCGGGCTATTATCGTAAGATAACTATCGCTGAATCGTTAAAATCGTCAAAAGAGATTTTGTGATCTTATGAGCGATATGTATCTGCTGATGTCGAGATTAACACAAGAGCGTATTCACATTTATTGCACAATCTGGTGTTTTCTCTAGGACAGTGTTTCTTGAAATATTTAAGTTAGACCATTGGAATATATTTTTGTCTTTTGATGGAACATCATCGAAAAATTTTTGTATCTAAGATGTCAAAATGATACTTTGATTACTTTGGTTTTGTCTAAACAACCTATTCCTGTTAAACAACCAGTTCCGGGTTACTCTCGTGTCTACACTTCTATATAAGCTACACATGTCCCATATATTTGTATCAATATAGGAATAGCAAACAATTGGTTAAAAAAATTAATTGATATGTGACACTGAGCCCACCACACACTCCACGGGCACGATTGACTATGTGTATTTTATTCAAACTAAATGCCTTAAAATATCTGTTATATCAAATCAACCTCTACCTTTCAATACAACTTCTACATTTCAAGCATGAAAATTTAAAAATTTCGTTTAAAAAGTGATTAGCAATGATAGTTTCATCATCATCATCATCAGCTCCTAGATGTCCACTGCTGGACATAGGCCTCCCCTATTCGGCATCTATCCTTCCGGTTCTGGCCCTTCCGAATCCAGCAGCTTCCCGATAGTTTCATATAATTTTTAAATATTCAGTCAATAACAATACATGTATGTATATAATATTCCTATAATAACTAATGTAATAAATATAGTAGTATTATCCAGATGTATCAGGCGACTACTTGATAGTATTTAGTCTGAAGTACAAGTTTGTGGCTATATTTGACAGAAATAGGCCACAAATCATCAGCTGCGGCATTTTGTTGATACAAACCTATAATTTGGCGCGCGTTAGTTCACATCAGCAGATTATCAACGAGACATACTTTATGACGTCCGTTTTGACTTTAATTGCGTTAAAGCGTAATGGGCAGGATGTCTGATTACCATTAATCATTTGTTAACTGCTTGTTAAGATATTAAAAATGAAAGTCGTACGGTTTGTTTTATACGTGGAAATGTTTGTTGCTTGTTAAGTTTATTTTACGTGACTTTTATTATTGTTACGCCATATCCCTTACGGGGTGGATTGTGAGCGATGAGATCCAAACATCTCTGTTTTTACAGACCTGACGTGCTCATTTTCAGTTATTATTCCCTTTATATTCTTTTAGGTTCTATTTTACCACTGTTACTCATGTACTGAAAGAGATTATAGCTATTAAAAAGACAAAAGGCATGGCCTAAATGTTGGACTTGTAGAAAGAAAGAAAGATAAAAAAACCACAAAATAAATTTGTAATACGAATTTGATCTGAAATATTGATTCTAGTTTATAATAGCAAGGAATTGACCAATTTACTAATACCATGAATTTTATTACAGGTGTACGCGAATGAGTAGCTGTCTTCAGAGTGAGTAGATTTTTGATCTTTATAATACATATAGATAAATAGGTGCACATTAGTATATATTATTCAGTATATAGGGCCTGCACGATTAATGTTTTAATAGGCTTGATGTCTATAACCACGTTGTTTCAATAACTAATGATTCAGCCGCTTTTCCACGTTTCTTCAATATTTGAAGAATTCATTTCGTTGCGAATAATAAACTTAGAGAAAAAAACCTTCGTTTCCTTAGGTAAAAATAAATACCTTTTAAGGTAAATTTCTTTCAAAAATCAACAAGCAACAAATTATTTACAAAAAGCGTGGTTATAATGTTACTATGGTTTCTTTATTAATAAAATACAAAATAATAATTGATCCATTATAATTCCACTGTTGGAATATGGGTCTCCTCTCATATTGACAGGGTTAAGGCCATAGTCTACCATGGTGGCCAAGTATAGGTTGGATTTATTCTTGGTTTCTTGATTGTAAGCTTCATTTTATTTAACATAAAAAAGAGTAAGTATTTCCTTTTTTGCGGTATCCATTGGATTGGTATGTAAGTATAGTACATAAATATATATGAATAATTTACCCAAAATCCGAGTTGTTCCGCCATCAGTCCAATCCAAAAAGTTCCGGCATAATCTTATGTGTGAGATAAAACATTCATAGCTTTAACAGCGATAACTTAATTATTAATGGACTGTTAAATTGAAATGGGGTTTGCGTAAACCTTTAATTATATATCAACTTAATTATGTGAATTTTAATATAAATCGTGTTATATTAATTAATGGGTCCGGCGCAACGGTGGAATAATTTCGGGTTAAACTTCGGTCAACACTTTGCGTTAATCAGGTGTTATTTATGGTCTTCTCAAGGTGTTGGTTAATATTGGATGAAATCTGTAACTGTCGGATGAACACAAATGTCACATGTCATTTTGAAGTAATTCATCATCTTTTACGATAATGTTGCTTTCTAATCTGCGGCACTGCGCATTATATAGATAATGAACACAATGGCTTAATTAGTTTTAAATGTTTAAATAGAAAAGTTCAAATTGCATCACTGCAGTGAAAGTGTTTGTTTATAGTTCCCTTTACATCTCGGCGCGGTTGTCAGTCATTATATTGTGAAGTTATGGTGTCCCATTAAACTGAAGTAGCATACGCCATGTCGTTTACTTCAGAAACAGCTGAGTAGACTGTTTTCATGATGAAATTATTTTATGTATAAACACATTTGCATATATATACCTGTATATGTATGATAAATAATATGGCTATTCGTTTTGGTATGAAAATGTGTAATTTCAGCGAATACGTTGATTATTATAAATAATGTGGTTGTGTATATCAGTCTCGTTAATAAAGGCTTCTGTGCAGTGTTCACTTACTTTATTGACGCATGTATAATTTTATATAGATTGAAGTTTCAATGAATAAGAATTGGAGTTTTATAAAACTTTCAAATGTAGAAAAGCAATTGTACGGAACCCAAGATATTTTTACTGCTGTCATTGTGAATGTAGGCATATACATTTCCTGTGCTGATTAAAATATTGAATTTCCGCGCACGTTTTCGGAAGATTAGCATTTGATCTGCCATTACCATACATCTTGGTGAGTGCGGAGTCAAAGACATGTGCGGCTATAGAAGCCATTTTCTTGGTGCAGGAAGTCATTTATAAAAACGGTTTGTGGTGAAAATGGTGGGAAAAAACATTATCGGGCACTCTAATGCAAGTAAAAATAAAATATATGTAGAGGAGAATAAATAGTAATAAGTAATAAATATCTTGGGAAATCTTTACGCACATCCAGCTGTTCCCAAGCTAAGCTGAGCCTATGCTATGTAACTAGACAGATAACATACTACACCTATATGACACATAATAAACAATTGTAGTTAATGCAGTAACATTGTCATCACCGGGAATTTTTTTTTTTTTTTATAGAATAGGGGGCAAACGAGCAAACGGGAATCATACTTTTGGCTCACCAAATTCAGGAACTACAGAACCAATGGCTTAATATATTATGTGAGTTTGAGTGTTAAATGTATAGATGCGTTGGTGATGTTATAAAAAATCTAAACATTTTGAAAAACATATTTTCTTATACTTTCAACTGCTTTGTGTATCTTCTGAATGCCATATCTTCTCTAAGGCGTGTGAAGCCTGCCAACTCCACTTGGCCAGCGTGGCAGACTATTGCGTCAACCCTCTCATTCCTAGAAAAGGCCCGTGTTCAGCCGTGGAATCATGAAAAGGTGTGAAAAATATCTGTTATTTTTGTAGGAAAAAGGAAATATGCAACATAAAGGACAAGATTTTTATTTTTAAACCTCGCACGAGGTATCCAGATATGGAGCTATGACGATATTAAGCTGACCTTTGTCCTTTATTTACCCTTTCGCCTATTTCAGCCTGTCCTGCCCTGTCTAAAATTAACTTTGTCCGTCCTCTCTTAAGTTAACTTTGTCCTGACAATTATAGTTTTGTTTAAACTGTAACCTTTATGTGGATATACAACGATACCGTCACGCCTGTTTTCCAAACAGACCGTCAGACTCAAAGAATTTCCATGTCCTTCAATACACGCAGATTTCTTTCTAATATTCTCTTTCAATTATCCTTTTATAAGTTATTCTGTTATTATTAACATTCTTTTATGTGTTTTTAAAAAATATATATTTACGGTTTTTATATGTAGTCTATATGATATAAACTTACGGCTTAGGGATTCACCTAAGGGTCATAAAGGGCATATTAGAGTCCCAGTGTAAGCAGGGCACTTTCAGATTTGCTAATTAAAGGAGTTTTGATTGTCTGTATTCTGTATTAAAAATAAAATTGTTACCTGTCTTGTATATGAAACAAACTTCGAAAATAGTTTTGAGATGTACGTACATAATAGGTTTGTTCGAATAATATCGAAAATAGTTTTTTATTTTATTGACGTGGAAATGGAATTGTCCAACACTGGAATGATAACAGACTTAATGATGATGTTATAATTATGAGCTTTGAGAAAATTTATTCTTAGTATAAATACCAAAAATCATATACATAAGAACTTATGTTCTATATATAAAATGTATTATACACGATTCACGTGTTTTTATTCCCGTAAAGTGAATTCAAATTACCCATATTTATTTGATTTCTCATTCTTAGAACTCGATCTTAACGTATTTTCTCTCAGCACACAGAATTACCGACATGATTCGTTCCTTAAACCATAAAGAACTATTAATTGACTACATAATTAATTCAAATCCCATGTAGAGCAAACACTGTTACGTATCTTTAACTATCGCGACCTGTCAATCTAATTCTGACTTTATTTTTATAGTTATAGAGTTAGTTTTAGCTTGTGGATCACAGAACAAGTTTAAGTGAGGATATGCAAATAGTTTTAAAGGCGACATTTGCTTGCGTGTTTCATAGATGCTTGCACGTTAATTCATAATGTTAGGATGGGATTATGCAAACTATTATAGCCTGTACGGTTTCGAATGGTTAATTTG
>DWMG01000785.1:0-17499 GCA_018244855.1 Elbella merops
AGATTCATTGTTACAGTTTGTATCGTACGTTTATTATATGGGTACGCGCTAATGAGTAATTTGACAAGATTACTAAAAGCAATCGATTTAAAAGGTTAACCTAGGTCCCGTGGATTCTGAAATGAAAACCTGAAATCTACCAAACACATCAATTTAATTTTTACAATCAAATAATCATAAAGAAAATCAATATTTTCTTTACACTGGTCCCATAATGCTTAGTGCGGTTAACCAAACGAAAATACGGGACGAAACTCGAAGCTCTTTTCCAATAAGTACATACATACATACATATCTTCACGCCAGGTCCCTTACCGAAATAAGTAGTCCAGATAATAAGTCCACCATTAACAATGTGACCTTAATGTGAGAATTAGCAAAATAAACAAATTGATAGACACTGTTCCATGCTTCGTTTCATGTGCGGAAAAGTACTAAGTAACGGGTCTTGGTTGAGAGTGTCAGTTAGGAGTTGTCAAACTATGTATATATAGCAATAAACACCTACAATAGAGACAGTAATTTAGTCATCTGTCATTTGGAATAAGGACGTCAAGTCTGTAAGTAGAGACATATTTAGCACTAGGTGTTTCCTGCCTTCCCCGTAAGTGACCTGGAGTAATAATATAGGCTATGAATTATTATGTCAACAATGGAAATAGCTGCGTGCAAAAGATAACCTAAATTATTTATTTATTTGACATATAAATCTTCCGGATATAGAATGCAAAAATCCCGGAAATTATTTTTGCTGTTGGCAACCCTAGCATTCGCCATAAATTTATTGGAGCTTATCAAGCTGACAATCATAGCAGTATACCGCTGAGGTAAGTAGGTGGAGCGTGATAAGACTAATGGTAGACACTATATTTTTTGATATCCGAAGAGCAATCATACAAACCCATAACATAAACCTGCTATTGTAACGGAATTGTTTTATGTGCATAATTTGCATGTGTATGGACTTTAGCACGGAACTCGGACATGTGAAGGTGTATGACAATAGGCTCATCCGCTATTCCATGAGGTGTATAATGTAACTGATGAATCGTAGAAACACTGTACACCTTGGCTTTGTCCTTAGTGAAGATACAAGCGTAATGATATGTTATGTTTATTTGACGCCAGTTGAAAATTAGTATGAAAATAGTTAATAGTTATATTATTTATAACGCAAATTCATGACAAATGTATCTACTACATAATAATGATATTTCTCTAAATTGGTATAAACCAAGTTCAACAAGGATCTACCCTATAACCGCGTTAATTAGATACTCGTACGTTTCAATAATCAAAGCTGAACAATCAAAATGGCCTCTTCCCGGAACCCTAAACCATTAGTAGTTACCGCTAATTGCTGAGACCTGTTAGTTGTAAGACAATGTACTTCAATGAAAATATTTGTCTCAAATAGATTCATGTTAAACATTTGTTATATGATAGAACAAGATCATCATTCACTTGTAAAAGCGCCAATTGCATTTACATTTGCTGCAAAACAGCAGTGATTGCGCTGTTATAATTAAATTTCAGAAATCTATTCAAAAACATTCAGATATAAAACATTCTGGCTTAGTCTGAAAATATAAATAAGAAAGATCATCTATTAAATATATAAGAAAACACGTTAAAAATAGTGTAGGTACATGTTTTAATGTGCTTAATTACAAGTGGTACAAAAGAAAAGAACAAAATAAATGTTATTGTTATCAAATTTGTGATCCGACTTTGTAAATTTCAAAAATTCCCATATGATTAAGGTTGGCGTTTAGAATCAGTGGTAAAAAACCATGACTGCCGAGTTCTGTTTCCAGCCAGGACTATCGTTCGTGTGAGGAGCTCCACTGTTTTTTGTGTCTGGATGTACATACATCTACAAATGTATTAATAGATGTTCACATAACTGTGTATAATTAGGTAACATTTTATAATAAACTGGTTACCATTGCGAAAATTTAGCTCGGTGCGGGAGCAAATGTTGTCCCAATACACCATGTACAAGTCTACGACACATGCCAAGTAGATATAATCCATGTTGTGTCACAATCAAAGCTAAACACTATTGCGGAGTATTACGCACATCGCAATCAACCGACACAGGATCACTACATTTAGCTAATTGCAAAGTTCTGTCACCTATAGCTGATGATATGCACAGACGAAGTCATGTCAATAGGTCGGCACTGATTAGACGCAAAGTGTTATTAATGAACATATCTAATACATTAGTTATATGGAATATTGACTGTGAAATTGGAAACTCTCATAAACACAGCGTATAGCTAAATTTCTGGAAGCACAGATTAAAGTCAAATTCAATATTAAAGGGTAACTGCATTAAATATTAGGTATAACACATTATTTATGTTACACGGAAAAAAATTACAGATTCTTTTTTAAAATTATATAGTGATAGGTTTGCGTTTGACGGCACTGTCATGTGATGGAAAGCAAGAGGTGGCCTAGAATATTCCAAGCCTGCCTAGAAAGGACTTTTTCACTGTATTGCGTATTAACAGCTTAATACGACAGAGAAATAAGGGAAGTGCCGGTGGCGCCACGAACGGCCACGGCGAGGAGTCCAAACAACTGTAACCATAATCTCTGCTTACACCTATGAAAAATAGACCTAACAATACGCACGTATAAAATACCAATTTGTAACAACCATCAGGTTGGTCCACTGTTGATTCTTCAAGCCAAATGGCCGCGCATTTATCCATTTCCCAGACTTTCTGGAACATTCCAACAATGATATGTCATGAGAGAACTGCAGCCGTGCTCTACAAAAACGTTATATAGAACCGAAATGTCATACTATTATAAAGCTGAGTTCAGCAAGAAGAAAATCTCGTCGGCCGTAAGACGTAAATGGGTCGCTGAGATTAAAGCGTGGAACTAGACCGTGAAACATAGCCGTCTACATTAAACACTCTTTCTAACTGAGAGATTAAGTAAATTGTACTTATTATGTATGTCTTTATCAAAGGAACTTTTCATAGCAGACGCATTAGTACTGTAAGATGAGGGTCAATCCACACTGTCCCTCAGTCTCAATCACCTATTACGATAATATATGTATCCATTTTTTTTTCATTTATTGCTCTGCCTCATTGGTCGAGTGGTTGCTAAGCGTATACCTTCAAAAAAGCAAAAGAGCGTATACCTTCCTTAAAGGCTGGCAACGCACTTGCTGACCCCTGGGTTGCAGGTGTCCATGGGCGACAGCAGTCACTTACCACCAGGTGACCCGTTTGCTCATTTGCCCCCTATTCTTTGAAAAAAAAAAAAAGCGTGACTGCCAATCTAGATAGAGGTCCTGAGTTCAAATTCAGGGTTCCGTACTAATGAATTTTTCTAATTTAGAATTTCTATTAGCGACTCGGAGTCTGGATCTGCGCCCGGTGTATGGCAATAGGCTCCCCACTATGGGACTTAAGTGTAACTGTTGAAATGTGGGAATGTATTACACTTCTCTGCCTACCTCTTCGAGGATTGTGGGCGTCATGTTACGTTATAATTTTCATTTATTTTTACTTAATCCTATTAATACGATATTTCTGTAAATAAGAAAGGACATGCTTTAGTGATCCAAACGAGTACAAAAATACAGATAAACAATAAAAAAGTTTATGGATACAAGTGCTGAAGGAGACAGCAACGTACCTATATTGACCAAAAAGGTTAGGCACTGGCTAAAGGGGTAGTCAGGAGTCTCCAAAATTGGTGAGCGCATATGATGAGAGTAACAAATGTAGAATAAGCACATCAAGCCTATTAGGATAGAGATTCATATTTGGCACTCGGTGCTGTCTGCCTATTCCTATAAGGAGCCGGCGTGATTTTATTATAATTTTATATTGAAACTACTACGTGTTCCTGTACCATTATTAGATGCCGTTCGTTGAATATGAATTTTATGTAAACACATGCGACCACATATCCAGATTCATAGAAATTTGCAATGAACATTTTATACTCCTGCACAGAAAGGTCTAGTTATAGTTCTGTTATACTCGTAGTTATAAATTGATAGTAATAGGTAGACTTGCTCAAATTTGTATGTACATACATTTTATGTTCTCTAAAACTTGAGAAACTAATATAGGTACATTTTCACAAAAACTTGGTACATTATAAACCTTAAAACTAATTTTCAGCGGGGTTCCCGTCCAGACGGGATATTTAAATAATTAATAAATTTTAACAATTTATCAAGTAGTTATATTTAATTAACACAGTAAAATGAAAGAGATTAAATATTAATTGTTTACCTTATAATAAATTTATCTAATATTTTGATCGACAATATTCTCCGCCATTTTGAATTCCTTTCATCAGCTATATTTGTTTTGTTTATTTCCACATGTTAGCCTCTTTCCAATATGTATGACACTCACAGTGCGACACCGAAAGCACTCTTGATCAGACATATCTAGTCAAAAGTGGTTAACATCACCTGGCCTAGTAATTCCATGTCACCATAACTAGACCCCCGGCCCGTTGGGATGACGATCTGCGAAAGGCTGCAGACAGATGCTGGATGTGACAAACCAAGGACAGGGCGCAATGGCGCTTATTAGAGTAGGCCTATGTCCAGCACTGGACTAAGATAGGCTGATGATGATAATGATAATAACTAGCAAATGAAAGATCTATGGATAGTAAAGTAGGTAACACATGCACGAAAACAAAATCCTTCCATGCCGATATCCCGAAACGAAATAACAAATAACGTGACGTCATCATGTTCTCAAATTACAAGCGGTAAAATATTTTTGTTTGTTCCAAATATTTTTGCTAACTCGTATTTAGCTTCATGTTTTGATGTCCCTTATTATTAGTGACGTTGTAATATGTAGTTATTTATTGAGCAACAAACATGTTACATACATACATAGACTTTGGAATAATACTACAAATAATACTTTGTAAAAAAGACTCTTTCTACTAAACGACCAAATAGCCAAAGTAGCTGCAAAGATGAAACAACAAATGCACATTTGCTATACACACACAACTTTAGATTTATGTGTGTAATTCGTAGGTGTTAAGTTGTGTGTGTGTATTATATAAGTATTTAGATATGTGTTTGTAGTTTATTGCACCCCCTTAGAGAGATAACGACATCGTGAATTTTACATTCGACATCACGCCTGTAATTCCCCAAAAGGGCAAACAGAGGAGTGTTGTACCACCACGTTCCATGTTACGAGTATCTTATCCATACATCCTTTAGAACAGGCGGTGACTATAGCCATACAACAGACACAATTCCCGACGCCGCGTTTTTTTATCTAGAAAAGACTAGCACTTGGTCACGGCCTTACCTGATGCCAAGCAAAAGTGTGGCCTATGGTATAGTATAATGGTATAGCTTGTCTAACAAGTTCCTATTTACGTGTTTTTGAAAAGTCCTAGTATTCGGGAAACAGACGCAGCAAGGGTGTTCCAATCTTTACTACTGGGCCTTTCGTATTCACGCTTCGAGAATTATGTTTATGAGCCACAAGTTTTGATCAATTAGGACCATAAAATGAAATTAAATTCAAAACGTATGTAAACCTGCCATATAAAATCATGACCTGTACTCAACACAAACAAAACCCAATTTATATGTTATTAAGGGTTATGTGTTTACAATTAGCCGTGAATAAATTATCATAGTATTAACAACGATTACCTTTAGGCAAATTTTCCGAGGACCACTAATTCATGCAAGATAAATAACACTTCAGACGCCAAAGTTATCTATTAGAAACAGACCTTTGAGAGTCAGAAATTGAATAATGCAATAGTTGCTCTATTAAAACAATGATTTGTGTATTTTATATGGACTTGGCAACATCTGTTGAAACAACGATATAACTTGTTCACTATTTTCAATTGTTAAGTTTACACAAAACATATCTATATATCAAAATATATCAGAATAGGCATAATTATGTTCAGCAGTGGACTAAGATAGGCTGATGATGATGATGATTCGATTCAAGTTCACATTTATAACTTTCATACTCGTCAGAATACGGTGGAACAATTTCTTATCCACACTATAAGTCTTTAACTAATGGATTGTTGTTCGCATCCCTGTTCGCATAGAAATCATCTAGTTCCCTGATCGTCAAAAACTTCATTGCAACAAATCTTACCAAAATTTTAAACTTTCACTGTACTATTAGTTAATCATTCCGATGAAACGGTGGTGGTTTCAGCCATAGTACTGGCCAAATTTACCTCAACAGAGCTCATAAATCTTAATGAACATCGCAATTCGCTCTAAACCGTGCAAATGTATCTACTGCGTTAGAGAAATTTACATATTTAATCCTAGAAACATGGGAAACATAGTGAGGTTTTAAATCAAAAACCCAGGCTGAAATCTAATACACAAAGGTTTTACATTCACTGCTGTTTGAACACTGGATCGCAGAATAATTAAGAGCTATTAAATTTAATGGTCGTTCAGTCTATGGACTTACGAATCGCCGCTAAATCCGAATGCAAAATTTAATCAACTGTCGTATGCTTGAACGGTAAACCCGGATCGCTTAGCACTTTATTGGTTTTTGTCGTTACCAATATTTTTCTCACTTCGAAGTTTGCTCATGAAAAAAGTGTTAAATTGTTAGTCTCATCGTCCATCAACCCTGTCATGGTTCCCCTGTTAGACATGGGTCTTTTCTCAGAGTGACAAGCACAAACAGCACAGTCTGTTGTTAGTTTGAGCATATAATTTTCATAACAGCCTAACGTGTGGACGATTTGTACGAAAATTATTATTATGCTTCTACCTTTTGTACCTTACCATAGTGTTTTTCAGGTTTCATAGATAGCTCCAAATCGAATTTCCCTGTATATAATCATCAATACACGTCTCTAGAATACAATTCTAGAAACATCTAGACTTAAAAAAGACGTTTATATATTTTTTGTATCTCAGGAAAGGATTCGAATATGCAATACTTTTCATTGACGTAATTCGCGTAACTATTTAGGTTAAATACAAAACACTGTACAACCTTTACCAAGACAAACATCATGATAGAAATAAAAACGAATGTATATAGTCTAATTTATTGACTAAACACCATTCTGTCTATCGAATTATAATACTTCTATTCTCATAAATCTCTGTTGGCCTATATACTCAACATTACTCTGAGTGGAATTGAAAAGAATGTCACATGTCAATAAATATACCAATCCTCACTAAGTTTGAGATATAACAGAATAGAACAGATAAATGTTGGAGAGGAGGTAAACGCGAAATTCCCAATTGATTTTTTTCCAATTCACCTTTGGAACTTTTTTGATATAATTGATAGCGTAAACTTCTTATAATCGATCATTCAATATTGGTTTCAAAACAAAAGAAAACTTTCGTACCGACTAAATGTGTGAGAGAATAGAAAAAGGCAAAAAATGATGAAAATATGAAATTCGATTATCGATCTAAATTTGATTATTTGGTCGTAAGTATAAAATTCACGGATAATAGAAAAAAAATGAGACACACATAGTAGATGAAACCAAGTAAGAATAATTTATTTCTTCGTATGGAACACTCTCTATAAACCCTTGTGTAAACTCGTATGTGTTCATACAAGGAAATATGCTTCGGTGTATTTGATTTCATTAGCAGGAACAATATTACGGCCGTAGGCATACTTTCATATCACTATCCCTAAAACGTGTTAAAGTATTCCAATCGAAGCGCGCTTCTGTGACCGAAGCGTGCGTGGGCAACCGAAGCACATTTCTGTGATTGAAGCGTGTATGGGTGCGTAAAATTCAAATTTTTGGACTTCGACTATAACAACTCTCGTTCTAATTAGTGCTAACGATACTTTGATTTTCTGTGCCAATTTGTTCCGCACTTTGATGATGATATAACTCTGTTCATATTGGGCAGCAGAAGAGGTTAAGTTTAAACATAAGTGTGAGTGAACAATGAAGTACAAAATTTTCAAAGTTTATCACCTAGAGTAGATCAGAGAACCTTAAGAAATTCGGATTAAACTACAGACCTATCCAAAATTTAATGCAGATGTCTGTCTGGGTTGTTTTGACAGTTAGGTATCAGCTCTGGTTTTATTCTATAAAATTATGTTCATAACAAATAGCTGTTTTCGGTATTTGATACTCGCATTTTCAAAACAAATATTTTAGAATTTAAAGGAATTAATCAAAATATGATAATAGCTAAATGCCATGTACTCGTATATCACGAGACATATTTTCTTAAAATATTTCCTCGAAAGTTATTAAAAAATTCAGAGTCCTTTAAAGTTACCGTAAAAAATTGCCTTAAAGCTCGTAATTATATCAGTAGATGTTAGATTGGATTAAACGTTTTTTTACTTACCTTGACTTCAAAATCAGACTAATCAGACTCAGGTCCTGCGGAGCGATGATTATAGCGGTTTTATACTATTATATGAATTTTGCTGTTCCAAATTTAAGTTTATGCATCATTTGCTTATGTGTATAGCACCTTTTCAGATCAACTTATACGAAAAATTATAAGTGAGTTGGGGCGCGAAAAATTCGTCTATTGTTCTATTAAAAACAACGGCTATGCAAATTTGAAAAGTTAGATTATATGATAATTACCTTCCTAGGGGTATCATGCTCACGGCAATAAGACATGCCCAAAAACACTTGTGAAATCGAGCAATCGTCGACCCCAATTCGGGGATGTAGTAAACAGCAATTCGGCAAGTCCTTCAAAATGGGCGTAATCACGTAAATTGAATTCTGGGTAAGATTCGAAAGCAGTCCATTAATTTGGGACAACATTAATTTCCTTTTTACGACTTCAAATGTTTTCGTATCTTGATAACGACTTGACTACCGTCTTCCAAGTTATAGGAGTTAAACTTGAGGGCTACCTGACATGGCAGTTTGTCTTTCCATTTATCATTTCGATTTTTGTATTTTCACAATTAGTATTTTTTTATTTTTGTATCTATTAAGTACATTAATATCGATTGGGATAATATTTGGTATTTTTTTACCTACCATTTTTCACTTTTAACGAAGGTAGAAATGATTGATTTAAATTAGATAAAAATACATCATGACCTTTATTTTTCAATTTTTCACTATGACTGTAATAAACATCGGCTTAGTAATTTTTAAAGTTGCTCATTTGCAATTTCTTGCAAATTAGATTTGAATTGATTTAAAAAATAATAATAATAATCGACGTATTATAATTCCATTGTTGGAATATGGGTCTCCTCTCATATTGAGAGGGATAAGGCCATAGTCTGCCATGCTGGCCAAGTGCGAATTAGCATTGATTTGCAAATCAGAAATTCAAAACACTAGACTCTGAATTTTACTTACCGTCTACAAATGTCTAAAGCATCTTCCAATCTACACACAACATCAAAGAGTAATAATTTTTGAATTGAATAATAATTTCTATTACAAAAGAGTTGAATGGACGAGGAAAAAGTTAAAAATATACAAAAAATATTAAACTACTGTCATGTAAGACTTAAGGATTTAGTACAACATACAACAGATGCGACTTGTTCCGTCTTTATAAAGGCAATTTAAACTTTTAAATATAAATGATACATATGAGAATCTGCGGGCAATTTAAACTTTCTGATATCACTACTTATTTATGAGTATTACGTAACACTTTAAATGGAGTCAGCTCAATTGTGTACAATATGTTTTTCAACAGTAGTTAGCTCACTTTATAAATAAATAAGCTTTAGAAACCTCCCCACACGATTATCCAATTTCTACCTAGGTATATTAAGCAATCTCATCAGTAATTTCTGAACTAATAGGTCAATATCATGTTGAGTATTATATTAGTAAAATTTAAACAAGAGAAAAATTATATGAACTTTTAAAAGTCCAGCAAAGTAATAGTATGACGATTATATTTTACTAAACTAGCCCTTTGTAACAAGGAAATGTTCTGTGATTCTGGAAGGCTGTAGGTTCGAATCCAATTCATAAATTCTATTTACGGGTATGGAACTCTCTTAATAAAGACGCGTAGTTTTCTTGCCAATCGGCGTCCGTGTGAATGAATGAAGACATAGTATTACAGAAACCGTCGTAATAAATTTTAACAAAATTTAAACTGCGCTGAAAGTGTCTAAAAGTGTTTAAAATTCTGAGCTACATCGCAAAAAGGCTTTAAGCGCACCACTTTCACGTACCTCCTATAAAATTACATTTAACCTGCCATGTGGAATGACAGACTGACAGACAAATATTTCATAGAGGGAAATAGAATTATAAACAACATAATATTACCTACAATAGACAAAAATCCCGATTCCGAACTAGTACTGAATTTTAAGTTGGGGAAACCCCATAATTCTTTACTTGGCCCGGGGATCGCATTGAGGACATTTCGTGCGGCGGTCGTGCTTGCAACAACTAGACTATCATGATTCTAAATAATAAACTACATTATACATATGTTAGTTATTTGCATTATAATAAATTGAAAAGGTATACATCTTTTCAATTATCATAAGGTACGTACGCACTACAAATGTCAAAACCATGTCGATTTAAAATATACATTTTATGTACCTATCTCAAGCTTTCCATATTTGCAATAGAAAGAAAACTGTCAGTGTACAAAACAGTTAACAACTCTCTGGGTTGTAATATCCATCTATATGAGAATTTTTATAGTATACATAACACAGAAATGTATTTGTATACTTATAATTAAAGGCAAGTAGGACAGTACAAAATACAAGTCTATATATAGAACGGAATTGTCAGTTTTATTTTGCCAATAAATTATTTGTCGTCGCTCACCAACAAAGCCTGGTTTTGGTTAATATTGCGACTCGATTCCCGACTTTGTCGAAGGCTATTAACAATGTCTACTGAGACAACGAAACGCTTTGTTTTATTAGGTTACCAAAGGTCTCAGTCCAAAGCTTCGCATTGTTTAATTTAATTAAATTTATTCATACGTTATTACATCGTACGTTTATCATCTGTACATAAGAGAATGTGAATACCTAAACAATTATCCTTTAAAATTAATTTTAGTCTTGGGCAATATTTATTTGAGTTATGTGTACGAAATTATTGGAATTACGAAATACGAAATGGAATTACGAAACTTTGGGAATTAGTTGATAAGGCGTACAATTGTTGGAAAGCTCATGCAATGATACAGACTGGATGCCTAATTTATAGGGAAGATAGACAAAACGAACGCACGTCATGACAAGTAATGATAATTCCATATCTGTCGTTTCTCTGATTCATTAAATACCAGTGTTTAATTTATATTAAACATAGGCCATTAAGATGGGTCTCTACCAGATGCATAAACACAATTTTTAAACCGTGAACATAACTAAAACCGCAAAATTAGCACCTTCACTGTAATGTTAAACTACTTTTAATTTTTATTTTTAATATAACGATCCTCAATGGTACTGACATAAACGCATTCGACCCATCAGGGTGTAGCAGTAATATTGTAATATACTTAAAAGCCGTACGAATAACCATAACATCAACCGATCTTGTATTCCATTTAGAATCACCCGAACTCAAGATAATGTCTCGATTTGATGGCTATCGTTCGGTTACCATGCCAACGAACCTGGTACCCCCGACTTGACACTTTACGCTTGGTGATAATGTTAAAACATATTTAATGTGACTCGAGTAGGCTTTATCACATAATATGAAACCGATGACTGTAATGTAGAATTGCACATTGTATCATATAGTGCGATAAATGTAAAATAAACATGTTAAATAACATATATAATACGTCAGGGGAACTATGCGTCTTCTATGAACATTCTCAATAATTATTAATTGTCTGAAGTTTGACATTGAAATCTATGGTCTACAGTGAAAATTTAAAATATTGGCTTGTGAATACATAGTACATACCTCGGTCTCAGCGTCCAGTAACTTTCATATATCATTAGCTTAAGTTACCGTACGTTGAGTAAGACAATAAGGGCAGAAAAAGAAAATCAAATGGAACCACTGTTGAGCTTTAACAACGCCAACGCCACGTTTAACAAGTGAATCTGAGATTATTTTGAATGAGAATTTGTATGTCATTTATCAGATTAGACGTTTTTCTGTTTAGATTAGGGGTGTTAAGTGTTATGATTGCCTTAATAATTATTATAAATCTAGATATTAAATCGTACGTCTCTAATTACTAGCACGCGCTTGGAATGAGTAATTTTACAAGTTTTACAAATTCTACAGGTCCAAGATAATCAATTCAATGATACCTAAAACCGCAGATGAAAAAATAATACTTAAGTGATTTTTACGAAAATAATTTAATATTATGAAACATTAACACGTTATTAACATAACATTAACGTTTGTCCTTAATGAAAATATTAAAAGGAACAAAAAATAATAACAATAAGAATAATTATACAATTTTGTTGTTCACAGATGGATTGGAACACAGTAACACAGTCTGCACATCGCGCCAGGCCATCGTGATTTCAATGCACACGAGCAATAATGACGTCGCGATAACGGGCAAGGATGATCCAACTGCTATGAATTTCAACAGCTCATACATCGGCGGAGGAGTGTTGATCCTCACCAAGACGCTCACCGGAGAAACAGTTGGAGTCATCGATGATCCCAAATCAAACAAAACCACCGACATCATCGACATCAAAATCGTCCAAATCACATTTTGCATCCTGTACACTATAATCTTCGTGCTCGGAGTTTTCGGAAATGTTCTAGTCTGCTATGTGGTGTTTAGAAATCGAGCGATGCAAACAGTTACCAACTTGTTCATAACGAATTTGGCACTCTCCGATATACTACTCTGTATTTTCGCAGTGCCTTTAACACCGATGTACACTTTCCTAGGACGATGGGTATTTGGACGACTGCTTTGCCATCTCATGCCATATGCACAAGGGACTAGCGTCTACATATCCACCTTGACCCTCACCTCAATAGCGATAGACAGGTTCTTTGTCATCATATACCCTTTCCATCCACGAATGAAACTTAATACATGCATTTTTATAATCATATTTATATGGGTATTTTCATTAGTTGTTACATGCCCATACGGTCTATTCATGGGCATACAGATAACGAATAATAAGACTTACTATTGTGAAGAAAGTTGGCCCTCGGATAGATCAAGAAAAGTTTTTGGTGTATTCACCACCGTTCTTCAATTCTTAATACCATTTTTAGTCATAGCAGTATGTTATACATGCGTGAGCATAAGATTAAACGATCGTGCTAGATCAAAACCTGGAGCGAAAACTACCAGGAGAGAAGAAGCTGACAGAGATAGAAAAAGGAGAACGAATAGAATGCTTATTTCTATGGTCGCTATATTTGGCACTTCGTGGTTACCATTGAACTTAATAAACATTTTCAATGACTTCTACGCGCAAATGACGGAATGGAACTATTACTATCTGTCGTTTTTCTTAGCACATTCGATGGCAATGGCTTCCACGTGCTATAATCCATTCCTCTACGCGTGGTTAAACGAAAACTTTAGAAAAGAATTTAAGCAAGTGCTACCTTTTTTCGAGTCCACGGGAGGTGTCAGAAATAGCTACCACTCAGGAAGAATGCCAACACATAAAACAGACAAAATTTGCAACGGCAATGATACTATTCAGGAGACGCTTTTGACAACCTCTTTCAACCGAGGACCATCAATAAAGCAACGGATATCAGAAGGAAACGGAAAGAAGGACAATGGGGTTGAGATAGAAAGTATTTTGTTAGAAGACAAAACAATCTCCGCCACATTTCACACGCGGAGTGAGAACGTCAACTTACAATTAATAGACGAAGAATCGCAGCTGACTGAACCCAAAGGTGTTGTGCCTTCCCTATAGAGTGAGTATTACTATAGAATATTTAATCTATAGTAAATTTCATTCCAGATTATTTTCATATCATTGACTTTCATCTTTAATTAATAACAAAAAATAAGACCATCGACATACGAGGATGTACATACGAGCCACGAATCCGTAGCTAACATGAAATATTACCAAGTCAAAGCGTTCTCAAATATGTCTTCTAGGATAATGCATCTATAAACGATCTTAAACATGCCTGTACCACAAAATAATATATCCGTGACAGTGTTTAGAAAGACTGAAATATTTTCCACTTCCATAAAATAAACAACTAACTTTTCTTTTCCATTCGATTCCATTAAATGAAATCCGTTAGGAAATTCACGCGAGTCTATTGGAAATATTACTTATTGTAAAAGATATAGCGTCTGAACTTCTAGCTCTTAATCCTCAATATGAAGTGTTAAGTCCTATAGAAACTAATTAAATTAGCGCTTAAATTTCCAAGACTTTGTTAGCTGCAGATGCGATTTAATATCGTAAGTAACCTTGTCTAGTTTCATGGTCAAAATGGTTTGATTTAGATTTTTCAGGTCTTTTCTATTCCTTGCCATTGCAATGCCATTGGCAGTTATATAAAAAATTAATAAATAAAGACCAAGTTGAGGTCCATTGCTAATATGTATTAAATTTTTTTGTTTAAAATTCTCACAATAATCACCTTCAAATATTGTTTTCGTGGTTTAAATATCACAAGTAGTAATCGCATTCATATTATTTTATGACATAGCCACCGTATGTACACGAATATTACTTGGAAATGCCACAGAGCTTTTTTAAGTTATGGTAGCAACACATATATATATATATATATTTTGAAAAGTAAGTGTTCGTTCGTAATCTAGTTTGAAATAAAATAATTAATATAAACGATTAAGTAATAGAGATTGCCACTAGGAATTAAGTGTCTATTGTAAAATGAACAATAGAGATTATATAAATAAATAGTCGCCTACTCCTCTGCCTACTCCTACGGAAAATACAGGCGATGTTACGTTTTTTTTATAAATAAATAGTTACATATTGTTCTTAGTAAACCAATAACTTTGGAGAACTACAATATTTATAATATAATCTAGAACATTCGAATAATTGATTAAGGAGCTAAGTTTCTCCAAAATACCTACGATAAGGGGTGTACTCGTGTATGTGCTTGTGTGTTTTCCTGTAATCGCACTTTATTATTACTAGGTTAACATAAAACTGTTCAATTACACGTAAAGTACAAGATTTTATTGAGTCTATATGTAATCATTTATGATACAATCAGAAAATGTAGTTATGAAAGGGTCGGTGCGAAGTACACCCTATGACGTGTACATGTATATAAAATATGGATATTAGATACACCTGAGAACGTACGAGTACATAAGAAATACTTATCATAAATATTTATTTCGGAAAGCTGCCATAAAGTATGAAACGTGTAATTTTATTGTGACCTTTACCCACTCCTGCTCGCTGTCATCTGTAGCTGCCAAATTTTACATCTCGTATGAATGAAACAACACATGCGGATATTCGTTCTGCGCAGTGCAGTAGGTGGTCGTTTTTTTGACCTGACATCATCATACTGCAATATCTACAGCATCTCTAGTACAGTTATCGTAGAATATGTCAAATATAAAATCAACTATTTCCGTCTAATTTTTTTTTTATATTTTTACTGACGTGGTCAGTTACATACTGGTATTTCGATAAAGTTATCTGTGACGTTTAATAAATTTACTAAGAACTACGGGACACGTGTTAAGAATATAAAAAAAACATGTGTTCCTGAGGGATTAGTGAACGAAATGATTTAGCGGAGCAAATTTACGCTGAAATTATTTTTTCTGTAGATACTGTCACGTTGAGTTTGACAGAATTTTCCACTCCTTAGTAAAAAATTAGAGAGGAAATCGCTTTTTATGTCCCCTAATACTAATATTATATATTTTTTGTATACATTTAATTCACTCCTTCATTTTCTTTTTTTAATTATTTTGTATATATTATTCGTAAAAGACCTAAACTTGAATTTTATTTATTAAGATATTTTAAGCTTTGGCATAGCTAATGTTAATAAGCCCTTCCTTTTAATTCACAACAATAACATAAAATATTATCAGTAACAACACATATTACCAGTAAAATTATTGAATATGAAATATAATTTCATTACATTAAACACTAATGAAATACATACATACGAGTATTTGCGATATACATACATACATATGTCATGTAGAAATCAAACATAACTCGTTTTAATGAAATTGATGTAACCCCAATAGTCCTATGTCAATTACAGTATAAGATTGAAATCAGTGTTCAATCAGAAATGTACGCTTGCTAGATTCGATTTACATCGGGTTTAAAGTAAAGTAAGGACTAGACTAGACCGTTATCGTGAAACTAGTGGAGCAAATTAAGTAATTTGCCTCACTGGTTAGTTTATTAAATAATAAAACGACTCAATATAAAGGGCTTTCATCATTAACTCTGTTATCATAGCAATGTTAGACACAACGGTCAACTTTCAAGAATGCGAAGGTCAAGGAAATAGCCCGCTTTAAAATACATTATGGATAAACTGTATGGTTTTTCTCAAGATGTTTTCCTTCACGGTAATAACAAATATCATTGGAACTTAAAAAGCTTGCACCTTTGTAAGGGCGCGCGCCAAGATCAGAACCTGGCATACGCGGACGGTGATACTTAAACCCAAAACTTCTAGACCGTAAGTTAGAGATTTTTTTATTATACTTTTTATTAAATATTTATTTTAAGTTACAAAACTTAATCACAATTCCAGCAACAGTAATAATAATTGGAAAACATTGGATCGCACAGTTTTATCATACAATCAGTAGGTAATAAAGGCAAGCGGTTTACGATTATTGATCACACAGATCTTACCTTGGCACTAACGAGGTGCTCGTGGACAAACTCCCAAGGCTTCGTATGTCTTCCAGGCTTTATTCATGATTAATTATATGTTCAAACTCAGACGGATCAGCTTTTTCTTAGGAAGACATAGACTCTCTTATGTTTTTATTCCCCATATGCTTTGTTGCTTTTAAATCCGAAATGGTTGTTACTCGTAATAGTTGGTTAAAACCAACCTCCATAGAAAAATTGAAACGACTTTCAATCTATTTCACTGTTACAAGGTAAAATCTAATTGATTTTCTCACTTTATTCAATAAAACGATATGCTTTTGAAAATTTAGAATTTAAGAAACAAACCATCTGTCACTTTACGTAGCAATAATACTTACTTATTAATTTATTAATCTCATTAAAAGCAAAAACAGAATGAGTCGATTACTTATGTAACACGAGAACGTCATTTTGTCTAAGAAATACAGAGGTGTAGTTAGGAGAAACTTCAACTTCTCTGGCTAGAGTTTAGAACAATAAAAGCTAACACGTGCTTACTAAGTTAGAGGGCTCAGCGGTTATTGTAGTATACTACTCGTGTATATATTAGTAATAGTCACTTATCGATACACTTTATTACATCATCAGCTTACTCCCGTCCACTGCTGGACATAGGCCTCTCCAATGGCACGCCACTGAGCTCGATCTTCAGCTCTTCGCATCCAAC